>VWYP01021618.1:197354-212733 GCA_013400435.1 Pycnonotus jocosus
TCTATCTTTTTTTTTTTTTTTTTTTTTTTTTTTTTTTTCTTGTAACACCTGGTCATACCTGGATAAATTTCATTATTATACTGTACATCTGCACTTCTTTCTGTTGCCAGAAGGCATCCCCCTCTGAAAATAATAATAATAAAAAAAAAAATAAAGGAGAGAAAAAGCTGACCCTTCACTTCAGAAGGTTTCTGCCTTGGCATGGCTGCCTCTTGCATTACCAGCAAGGTGGTTTTTTTTTCATTTATTAAATTATTACAGAATTATTAATTTCAGAAAATTCCAAGTAATTCCAAAGAAGACTAATGATAACCAGCTTGTAAATTCTTGTGAAGATTTAAGATTTAATTTTTGACACTATAATGAAGCAATCCAGAGCCTACCACACATATCAGGAGTTACAGACATTGCACAGCTGGCACTTCCCACACTTGCACACCCGGATTTGGGTTTTTCCTGTATTTTTCATTATATCATTGTACTTGACAACTTTTAATATTAAGGCTACAGGTTTATAGAAAAGCAATCTGATGAGTCCTGTCCAACCTTTAGGAGGCAGAAACAATCTCCCCTACATATGACACGTAACAACCCCAGCTAGAGTTCTGGGGAGCAATGAGATCAGCAAATGTCTGGACAGAGACAGATTTATCTTTTCATTCCCAGAATGAGGCACTCTGCTGAACCCAACCCTAAGTATCCTGAATCCTCTCTGAAAAGCTTTTCCAAAACTTTCTCCAAAATTTGAATAAAACCATAAAATCCAGTTTAAATATATATATTTACCTATTCCATTTCCATTCAGTACCTATTGCTACTGAAATTTCATTGAAGCTTGGCCAAAGTTTCAGGCCCATTTCATTGCCAAAACTCTGACCCACAGGAGTTCTAGTTATGCACTAGACTTACACCTTTACAAGCTTTATTCACTGCAATATAAAAGTAGCCAGTTAAGTAGCTGCATCCTCCTACACCACACACCTTACAACGAGTCAAGCACACCAAAATGGTTATGTAATTTAATTACAGCCTTGGATAATTTCTTTAAAAGGAGGTTGCACTTTCAGAGATTGAAAGCCATGTAAAGCCCTCATAGAAGTGCCATGAGTCCAACACTCATTGCACAGACAGCACACACTGGTTCTGTCTTCTGCTAGGACCAAGCTGACCTTTGAGGCGAAGAATTTCAAAAGAATTTCAGTTGTTTCCCATTTTCCATACTTAACTCCAAATTTAAACAACGGCAACAAAATCTATTTCCAGCAAATATTAAACCTCTACATATTTTCAAAGCAGAAAAAGTTTAATACGCTGCCTTGTTAGTAAACAAAAAAACCTCAAGTCTTGCATAGAAGTTCCAGTTTATTTTTATGCAGACTGTTTCCATTTTACAAAAAGGCTCCTCTTTTGGGGAATGACTAGATTTTTTTTTATAGTACAACTATTTATTCCCTAATGATATCATTAAAAGGACACATTTACTCTGTGAAGAATGCATTCCAGCCAAAATATGTTATTATTACAGACAACGGTGAGCTTTTCCATGTTCCCAACCGTGTTTTAAGTTGCTGACTCAAACACATTTAATAAAAGATAGTAAAGACTTGATTTATTGCTCAAGTCTCTCTTAATTACCTCCTCCGAAAAAAATTCCAGAATTAATTTGATTTCGACCTTCTATTCATTTATACTATTTAGTTTCTAATGTGGAAAAATTGAGCATTTCAAACCCCACACTTCCCGTAGCAGCACATGAACCACCATGCAGAAGACAAGTTCATTAAACTCCATTATTTCAAATGAGGTTGCAGAATAGTAAGAGCAGAGGCCATGGCTCAGACCTCTGCAGTGAGAGCCAAAGTGAAATGCCCACAAAGCATAGAAAAATAATTCTAGTTCTGGAGCTGAGCTAATAAGGAAGCTGCTCAGCCTCACAGGTGAGGCAAAATCACAGCCAGCAAACACAGAATTCCCTGCTCCCCAAAGAGCCTTTAGGGGATGCCTGTCACCCTCCCTCACTTGACTATGCAGGCATGGTCCTTATCCACCTGGCCAACTTACTGAATCTCAAAGGACCCTAAAACCAGAGAAGAAAGGTCTGACCCAAGGAGACCACCAGGTGTTCATGGTTCAGGAGGAAGATGAGACAGGAATCACCCCAGTGGTGAATTGCACCCTAAAATTCACCTCTGGGGAGAGTTGCTTATGTTAAGTACAACACAATGACACCATGCAGCTGCACAGGATCCCGTTTCAAGACCTATATGGTCACCTTCATTTTGCTAGAAAACAAATTAAAACAAAAGTTTTTGTGTGTTGCCGACATAATTTGGTGTTCTTACTTTGCAAAGGTAAATAGTAAATTTAAAGGAAAGTTTAAAGTTAGTGAATGTAGCACAGTATTCACAGAATTCTGGCAAAGTGCTAAATTTTGTGAAATTTCTTTCACAGAAGGCTTTCCCCCTCAGACTGCACTGTGCATTGTTTCCTCAGCTCAATTTTTCTGCTGTTTACAAAGTAAAATGGACAGGGAATTAACAATTTACATGCTTATGTTGAAATCATGACTCTAACTTTCCTGTTGAGGAAAAAAACCCACTCAACAAAACAAAAGAATATTTGAATTTGTCACAAAAGTAGCTGCATTTTTGGCATAATTGATTTTCTCATTTTAAATTAAGATGAATGGTTTCAGATGGATTGATCCAAGATATTTTTTCATTTAAGATATTTACCAAACTTCATAAAGGTACATTATACATGCTAAAAGTACAACCCACCTCCATTCCTGCTGTTTTCTTCTTCATATGCAATACAATAATCCCATGCATAAGAACTTGGAAGGTGGAAACACACCCTGGGAGGCATTTACATTTAGTTCAAGTGTCTTACTAACAGAGCAAGGACTGCAAATTAAAGCATTTACTGTGTAGATGGTAATATGACTGCTGTTGCTCTTCAAAGTATCTCTCAGAAACAACATTGCACCTAAACATTCTACATGCTATGTCAAACATTGAGAAAAGAATAAAACTTATTTAGGTTATACTCCTTAAGCCAGTATCTATGTGTTATGAAACACTATTTTATCCCTCTAAAATAATTTCCTCATTCACAGTTTTTTCCTCATTCATCTCAATGTAGCTCTAGAGGGTGTGAACTGATTTCTTGCTGAATAAAAGTTTTGTGAATTCAAAAGTAGTATTTCTTTGTGAATTTCCACTATAGCATCTAAGATAGAGTGTAAGATACAGCCATAAATGAACACGTATAAGCAATACCAATAGCTTTAGCAGGAAATATTCTCTCGTATGGTTTGAGTTGTGTCTCTAATGGTTATTACACACTCTCCATTTCTGCTGATTTATATGACACCTACTTGGTATAACTTTGTGCAGACACACACCTGAACAAGTTTTTGATAAACACATACTGGCACTGCAGAAACCTGTCCCATTACACACTTGTGCTAGTATGAATTAAACAACTCATTTCTGTATTCTGTTTGTGCTCTCCTTCCACCTGACTGCTAGTTAGAGAGCTGCATTTTGATCTCTAGCAAAAAACCACACCAACTTGAATCCTCACCTCAAAACCTGAAACCCAATTACCATATCAGGGCATCAAGGAAACCAAAGCCTCCCCACTCATACCCCTGGCATTCCCAAACACAGCGAAATAAAGACAAAAATAAAGTAGCGGTAAAAAGAGACAAGCTCAAAATGACCCGCTACCCTTTTGAATCCACTCCTCCTGTGGCGCTTGTGACTTGATGGGGTGTTAACTAACAGCCTCCTCACACCATTACAAATCAGTCAGAGCTCACTGTCAGTTTTCCAACTCTTTTGGCAAGGCTATTCCTTGCCTGCAAGGCGGTGCCTTCTGCAGGATTTGCTGCTCCTGAGGAAAGGTGCAGCACAGCCGCGATGCCTGGGCTGCTCTCCAGTCAGCTCATCCAGAGATGCTCTCAGTGAGCTCATCGTGCCCAAGCCTCTCAGCCCAAGGTTTACTTTTCAGTCTTGTTGCCTTTCTCTGGCACAGGTACAAAATGTTTTCCATACCATCTGCTCATCTGTGATATAAGCAGGGTCAGCAAAATGTTACATCAAAGTAATTTACACCTATTGGTGCTGAATTACCAGTAAGTAACACATCAGTACTGAGATGAAGCTATCTACAGCCTTCCTCAGGTGGACAAGCCTTTCTTTCCCCTTGCTGCATGTGACTGCCAACCACACACAATAAAAAGATTTACCAGGTACCATTTGCTCCAGCTACCTTTGAACATTTAAAGGCCAGTTATGCTGCTCTTATGCTGTAACAATTCTAATTTTAAGAACTCAGCTCCACAGCCTTCTAATAGGTTGCTTTTCTATTAAAAACATAACCAAAACCCAAACAAATGAAAAACCACCAAACCCTACCCTCTCCCTCCTGCCCCCAAACAACAAAAGTCATCAAGCCTTTCTTAAATAACTGAACCAAGATGGGTTGTGGGGAGGGATGGCTGGTTTATTGTGTTTTTAAAACTTGTGTTTCAAAATTCCCTTTCCTTGCACAATTTCAGGATTTACCACAATGGCCCAGACTATGAATTCTGCCACTGAATCAGCCCTGCCCACGACACCCTTCAGTGACATTCACAGGTCATATTTGGATCCTGAGCTGTGCCTTCTGTGTTCTCCAGTCTTGCACTTGCTTCTGAGGGATGCCTGCCTCAGCAGGGTACAAGAGGGAGAGGCTGATGAGGAGCCAAGAGACAGAGCTGCACTAATGCAGAAAGTAAAAGGTCAGTACTCAAGGAGGGACCAATGAAAGGGAACAGGAGGAGAGAACAGTTCATTCTGGGGGAGAACATACTGTTTGCTATTTTAAATTTCATGTGAAGAATTTTCTCTTAAAATAAATTATTGGAGTTTTTTTCAAGATGACAGTACTGCTACACAAATTCCTTTTCAGTAAGAGTAATCCTCTTATAATGAAAAACTATGAAATAAAACCCCACTATATAATTATAATGCAAAACAACATTTTGCTGAAACATGTCATTTCCCCTCTACTATGATGCCGAAAAATATTAAAAACTGTAAAAATTATTGGTGAATTTCAGCAGTTCTCAGCTTTCCCTACTTTTATTTGCAACTATTTCTCATATCAAATAGCAAATAAAACATACCATTTTGATCATATAAGGCTTTATTCTGCCTATTACTGACCAAGGATGAGCAGCTACTTAAAATACAGTTTGCGTATATTCGTAACACCCTGAAAAGTGCTGACAGACCCTTAACAACAACAGGCCCCCTAAACACCTCTCCTATAAATTCATCTCTTTAATAAGAATGTCCTCTAATAAGCAGGTCAGAGAACTGCAAAGCAAACAAGGCAGCTCTACTGCTGCTACTTCTCTCCAGACAATTCTCTCATCTCATACAAGATAACATTATAGTATATACAACATTATTAGAAAAGAAATCCTTTTAGATGCACATTTTCTGGATACTGAACACTGATGTATTTTCTCCTTTAGAAATCAATTAGTTTGTTAAAGCCATACTCGTGGACGTGATCACTGCATCTCCCTGGACTCTCTGAAAACAGGTCCCTAATTCTGCAGCTGTAATTATTACAGCAGAATAAACCTGTGTGTGTATGGGAGAGGGAAATAAGGGTCAAAACCCCCAAAAGGAACAGAAATATTGACTGACTATTGACAAGGTAAAGTTATACTCCAAATTATGCTCCCAAAGTACCTTCAGCAAAAGACTTTTTGATGGTTTTCAGTTTGGTGTTGGAAAACAAAATATGTATGAAAAGTACCACCTCTGCTCTGTTCTTAACACGGCTACAATGGCCTCATGCTGTGGGCACATCTCCAGCCACAGAAGGATTTCCCAAAGCCACATCACCAGCCTGGCAGGGATCACCTGCAGCAGAGAGATGCCTCCCACCAGCAGCACAGCAACAGGTACAATCCAGAGGAACTTCATGAACCAGTTCCATGCCTCCATGACCCCAACACAAATTCCGGCCCACCTGGCAATCGTACTCCCATAGCCAGAGATGGGCTGCTAATCTGGGTCTTTATTGGGTCCAGAGAGGAGAAGGACATTCTCCAGAGCAAAAAACGGGATTTGTGCTTCTGCTCATGGATTTTCTGATCATCTGGATCATCATGGGGTATGGAGCTGTGTGAAGGGCAGGACACACTCTTTAAGCTGGGTTTAAATCTCAGTATCACCTTAGCTCTGTGCTCAGGGGTCTCTGAGGTCAGCACACAGGACTCCACAACGCCAGACCTCTGGCTGGCCATTTCAGATTGGCACAAAGACCACATGCAAGCTACATATGGACATATTAACCTGCCTCTGGTCAAGCAGAAGACACAACCCAGCTTAATAATCAATCCTATTCCACCTTTTTTCAACGAAAACCAAAGTCTGAAAAGTGAAAACCAATGAAAACCAAAGTCTGGTGTATTCCTGGGGTGAAAGCAAGAGGCACACACCAATGGCCAGAGAGGTTTTCATAAGGTGTGTCAGCCCAACAGGCAACCCTCTTCATCCAAACGCCTGCTGGACTGCACAGCCCACACGGGACATGACCCTTGTAGGGTACAAGGTGAAAAGGTGACCCCACATCCTGCCTGCCAGCATCAGTCACAGACACTGAGATGGACAATCCAGCCACAACAGTCAGGGAACAGAAAAACAATACCGCTTTTACATTAGCAATATTTCTAACCAGAGGAGGGGATAGATTAAAGGCAGAGACTCATGAGAACAACCAGGCTGCCCACTTTTGCTCGTGAAGATTCCAGGGAGGATGAGGAAGAACCATCTGGAGGTTGAAGAGAGCAGCCAGGAGTCCAAAACAAAGCTTAGGATTTAGAAGTGACACCCTGGCCACAACAGCACAAATAAGGTGGATTTGAAAGACTCATATCTGCTGAGGCTGTGCCCAATACCACAATATCTTGCCCAGGTAACAATTTCTTTAAAATATGAGTTTTCAAAACCTGTAGTAACTATATCACAGACATGGATAACACAAACATAACAGTAACTTCTCTCTTGTGTAATCAGAGAACATCTCGATTCTTTGACACTTTGCACTTCATATTTGTCCATTTTCATTTTGTTTACAAGTACACATAAACATTATTGTAATACTGGTAGCATGACATACAAACAAAAAAAGAAAAATCACATTTCAACAAGTTATTTCTAAGACATTAGAAAACTGATAAATTTTTCCTGATGTACCTGTGACCTTACACCTTACAAAGAGATGCCAAATACTTTTGAACAAACAATAAAGTATCAGTCACTGCTGCCCCTTGCAGCTGATGCTGAACCATTCTAAACAGCAAAGATTTGCCGAGTTGCAAAGGTCCACACAAATACTGTAAAATTTTGCCATCTTTCTAAAATTGCCTTTCTAAGTATTGGTGACTTTGTTCTTTCTTTGTTATCTGCCAGCTCTATCAATTTCTCTGAATATTCTGCAGCTACAAAATTCTTTGCTACCTCTACTGCCTATTACCAAAACTACACCTGAATCCATCAGATTTCCACATTCTGTCATTACTCCTTGCTATTGCACACCAATTTCACCCATTCGCTTCCACTCTCAGACAACTAATTTTACTGGGAAAGGTACATGGCTGAATATATAACTGATTAGCCAGCACTTCTAGCTCTCTCAGGCTAATCTTAAGCATTAAAATTTCATTGGATTTCCTTTCTATCACACATAATGACACTACATCTGCTAATACAATTATGTCACAGGAATGAAAAGAGAACACACATAAAATATTAGAAATTCAGTACTAAAAGATACTTTTGCAGCCATGTTATTGTTACTCAAGATCACCCTAAAGCAAGCATTTCTAAGAGACTAAAACTTGTTAGAGTAGTGAATTCACCTTTGCAACTTATTTTCTTACCAGTTTTACATTTTCTGCCACTGTAATAATGATGGACATGCCAAGAAGGCCATTAGGTAGCTCTGGAGTAGAACTTGGCATCTGGCTGTATCCATTCATCCAGAATTTCCCACAATATCAATGGTGCTGCCTTTATGGCACCCATCCACTACTCCATGTTGGCAGCAACCCCTGACAGGATATATTGCTGCTTAAGTGATGGGTTTTTTCTGCAGACTCACAGGTTATGTTGCTCCATTTATGCTTCTCTTTGCAGTAATTTCTGTCCTGACCCCAACATTGTGGGGCTGTCACTTGAGCCTCTCCTGCTGCCAGCTGTACCCTGCTCGCACCCTTCAGCCTAATCTAGCAACCTAACCAGGGCATCAGGCAAAGAGATGCTAATGGGATTGAGAGATTGCCTAATTCATCCAGGTGCTGTTGAACCACTGCTGGCTAGGGCAAGGCCAGGAGAACAGACTAAACCTGTGTAAACAGGAGTGGTGACAGACAGAGGCAGACAGAAAACGAACCCACTGTACCTGCTACTGCCTTTACCCAGTACTGGTGACAAACAGACTCTCAGCTGCCCTCAAATCAGGTGAAAGTCTTTAAAATACAAACAACCACTTCAGCTCATCACATAATTTTTCCTTTGTTGACTGACTATGAAATCAAACTGACCTCCCACAACACCTTCAGGACAAGAGGGATGTCCATACAAGTGCTGGGTGTTACAGCCTTTTCTGACATGCTCTTGCATAAGCTCTCAACTTAGCCAAAAATTTAATTTGCTATTTTTTCATACTTATATTCTCTCAGAATAAGACTTCAAAAGGATACAAAAGATTCAGGAAAATAAACTTTTTTCTCACTATGTGTCTATTTTGGATTATCTTCCAGTCTTCTGGCACTGAAGCTTGCTCAATTCTCCCAAGACTTTTGGCCCTTTCCTTACACAAGCACTCCTGATCCAAATGAGCAAACATGGAATAAAATTATGGACCAACTCTATAAATTATTTTTCGCAAGTGCCTTGTACTTTTCCCCCATAAAGTGCAAGTTTCCTATTTTAAAAGTAAACATTCTTGTAAAATGATGAAAATAAAATTCTTGATATATTTTAAAATTATAATAAATTATGGATTGATTTAAACATAAAATAAGAGTTAAAGGCTGTTTACAGAAGAAAGTATGTAGATCTTATTTCTAAATATATACAAAAACCCTCATTAGGTTCCATTTTTTACAGATTTTTCTTGAAAATTGCTGATGAGGTGTAGTTGGACCAAATATTACTTGTCTCTCAGGTCCATATAAGCTTTTAGAAATGCCTAAACTACTCATATATCCTGACATTTGACCCAGAAGTCAAGAGCTAATATAGTAATATGTGTGGAGGGCTCCATTGAACTTAAAGAACAAATATCTGAAATGAGTATTAGTTTGGGTTTGCAACTGACCTTGCAGATTTGGGGAGGGAAGCAGAGTATAAGGGAGTGTCAATGGAAACAATGTCCAAAGTTTACCTGTAGAGCTCTGGTATGCTAAACAATTTCTGGGCTTTTGACTCACCTGGCTGCTGCAGAGGACAGCAGGTAAATTTATCTGAGANGTCTGGTATGCTAAACAATATCTGTGCTTTTGACTCGTGTTAAACCACGACAACTCGCCTGGCTGCTGGAGAAGACAGCAGGTAAATTTATCTGAGAACCGAAGAGAAGCAGCTTCTTTATGCCAGTCTTGCTGAAGCAAAAATAAAAGTTACTTGCACTGGTTTCATCTGATGGCTCCACCATCAGGCTTTGTCCATAGGTGTCCTTTTCATGTCTTCTCACCCAACTTTGAGGCTCCTTTCAGTGCTTCTGAGTTCCTCAGCTATGCAAGCAAAACTAGATTTCACTGTTGGTGATACCCCGGGAAGAAAGAGTGAGGATGCACATGGGAAGGAGGCTTGGAGCCAAGCTTTCTCCAGCCTTTTATGACCTTTGGGATTCCCTCATCTCTTCCTCCATCCTGTGCTTGCCTCCAGGCTCCCTCCACAATCCTAAAGAGCCTCTTTTTTCCCCATTCAGGATCTTTTCAGCATTCCCACACTTGATTTGCAAAATAAATTGTTTTCTCTTCCCTCAAGTAGCGAGTGCTGCTCGCAGAGAGGGTGCCAGGCTCTGGTAAGGAGTAAAGGTGTCAGGTCACAGTCAGACTCTGCTCTGATAAGGCAAGGACAAGCATGGTCAGATGCAGAACAATGCTGAGCTGAGGAGCTCTGGGGGACAGAACTCACTGTGACCCAGGTGAAAGAAGAGCAGACCACAACTTCTGCTGCCCCTATCCCCAGTGCCAAACCTGCGGCAAGGACAACTGAAGTCAGAGCATCTCATCATCCCCTTCTCAGCCTTGAGAGAATGAGCTGCATTCCTCAGTTGAGTCTAAAGTTGATTCAGGTATTGTCAACAGCAAAAGATGAAATTATGAGTTGCTTAAGCCTCACTCAGATTCTTTTTCACCTTCCATAAAAACAGCCACTAATCAATATTTTCAGAGTGACTTCAAGTGCAGTAGTGTAAGCTGGGGGAGAGCAGCCCTGGGCACACAAAGCTCAGACCTGTGCAGAGCACGGACCCAGCCCTGCCAGACAGCACGGCTCACAGGCACAGGCAGTAAACAAGTAGAAATAAATCAGTCTGTTCCCCCATAAAATTGCTGCCACTTGAACTGCAGTATCTCACACACTGATACTGTAGATAATTCGGTTTCATCTTGATTACGACCTGTATTAACATCCAAAGTAATAAAATCTTTCACATTCTCATTTTACTGAAGCCAAAGGACAAACCCTCTGCAGTGACATATGGCTCTGCTCCTCTGCAAGTATGTTAGACTGCTTACAAAATCTCCTTGTCTAGCAAAGGATAATGCTTTGGAAAATAAATTACCTGCATTAATTTGTATTTTCCACCAAGAAAACCTCACATATCATCATAATCGTCTATCTATAGAGATATATGAGTATCTCACATTGTTTGCACTTTTTTTCTCCTTTAATGGGGTGATTTCAGACTATGTCATTGATTATATAGCTGTAACATGCAATTTTTTCCAGCACAAGAGTCAGCTTGGGGCTCACAGACTGCAGAGCAATTCCCACATAGTTCAAACAACATAAAGAACAGTCTAGGGGACATGAATTGAGATGAGGATAAGTTTTGCAGAACTTTGAAAACAAGAGGTATTTCATAGCTGATTACTTAAGCCCAACTTTCCGCCTCAGGGGATTTGATACTACATGTAGGTTTAAAATTTTTTTTAATCCAAAAGCTTTCTCTGTAGTGTGTGTTGCACTGTTACATAAACTTAAATACAAACACAAATGCACTGTTGCATAAACTTTCAGATACTCACTTTGGTTAAAGACCCTCCTACTCTTTCCTGGCTGCATAATTCCTCCCCATGCCCCTGCAAGATGACCAGCTGCCATGGGGAGAGTAAAGACTATTCCAGATCACTGTTCTAGGAGCAAGAACTGACACTTCCACCTCTGTGAGGCAGAGACACAAAACCATGGTCTCCAGCATCCCAGCAGGATCTCTCTATAAATGATTCCTTGTAACATTTCTTTGTGGCTAGGGGCCAGATTTTATTTTTGTGTGGTGAGACAGTATTTCTCTGCTTGTAAAGGCAGGTTCAGATTAAAAAAAAAATAGGCAAGAAAATGTGAAAATAAATCTATTTATGTCTCCACTTGTTTTTCCATCTAAAAACTATACTTCTGAAAATATCCTATTTCAGATGAAGAAAATTCTGTTTATTCATTGTTTTTAATAAAACATCTTGTACCTGTGCCAATGACTTTTAAATAGCAAACAGGATGTGAACTGCATGACATATAGGAGTGGATTTTGTTTAGCAAATGCCTAATGTCATTGTCATGGTTCCTAAGAAGGCAGCTTGCAGTGGCACTGAAATTTGCAATTACTGCAGCTTAATTAACAAATGCCCATTTCCCTTTTACATCTACTATGGAGACATTCAAATTTAAAAAAGGGAAATATTTATTCCTGTACTACTGTACATGAGTGAAATGCATGATGAAAACCCTTTAGTCATAGAATTTTGAACTATCATTTCCTTTGGTCTGGGATGAACTGATGAAGTCATTCTCCTCATAACTGGGGAGAAATCATAAGGTATTATTTGAGCCAGCTGATCTGCATCATTTGTGGGAATCTTGTCTAAGCAAAGCAGGAAGGAACCACAACATTAACTTCACAAGCCATTGCAGCCCTGTGAAACCATGTCATGTTTCAACCCAGCCAGAATTTAAGCACCAAACAGCTGCTTTTCACTGCATCCCCAGCAAGATGAGGAGGAAGAGAATCAGTAGGGTAAAAGCAAGAAAACTCCTGGGTTGAAATAAGAACATCTAAATAAATGAAATAAAATAGTAACAATAAATTGTAATGAAAAGAAAAAGAACAAACCCAAGATAATTAAACCTAAGAAAGATAAATGATGCAAATGGAAACAGTCTCTCACCACCAACCAGCTGATGTGCAGCCAGTCCCTGAGCAGCAGCCCCCAGATCATGACATTGTGGGTGTGGGACATGCTGGGATCAGCCCCACCAGCCAGGTCCCCTGCCAGACTCCAGAGGTCTCCCAGACTCTTTTGCTCCCCAGACTCCTCCCTGTGGGGTTGGATAAGGAGCAGAAGAGGCCTTGATCCCATGCAAGCCCTGCTCACCAGCACTGAGAACATCCCTGAATTACCAACACAGATCCGTAATAGCCCCATCCCAGCTGCTGTGATGAAACTTAACTCCAGCCCAGCCCAAGCCAACACAGTGTGGCCTCTTCAGAATGTAAGAGTTAGTTAATGTGTTGGCAAAGAGATGCCTGGGGACAGAAGAAGAATCCTTCCTGTTAGACTGATTCCACAGATTTTTGAAATGAGATAGCATTTTTGAAGCTCCAGCTTTCCTGCCTTCTAAAATATGCCATTAACCTCTATGCCAGTCATAACTTATTTTCAATTACCATGCCAACAAAATACATTGAGACAAGTAGATCTTTTCTGGCATCATATGTGAAGGGTAATATTTCACAGAACAAGAAAATAAATTTAGTCAATGACCTTATTTCTGGGAGGGGAACAACCAAAATTTTGGGGCTAGTATAAATCTCTTGAGATATTTGACATAAAGCCCAGAGAGAAGGCCTGACTTCTAATTGGGTATGTAGAGGATCCAGAGACATGAAATGGGCACTAATTGCCTGATTACCTTTTTAGTGAACATGGATTTATAATTTGTACTGCAACATTAAGCACGTCCATCAACCCTTTGCCACTGAGAAGAGCAGTGCTGAAAGAGGGATCCTTTTCTGCCCAAACTTCTTTCAGAGCTCTCCATTTCTTCAGTTATAATCATTTCTGCCTCAAGTGTTTGGGTGGAAGAGCTCTAATTGGAGGAGCAGAAAGACAATGGAGAAAAGAAATCTTAGTATTAGACAACTTCAAACATTTGTAACAAAAACATTGTGTGGAAGTTTGACATCAAAACTTAGATTTACCTCAACAAAACTGAAATTAATAAACAAAAAAAGAAGTTGAGACATGGAATAGGACTGGTATTTCTTAACTGTATATCGATCCATTTTTGTCCAACAATTATTCACAGAAATTTTTAAGTAAGGAAAAAAATAAGTGCAAGAGTTTAAAAGTCAAATATTTTGAAAGCAATCATTTACCAAACACATCAATCAAAATTAAAGGTAAAAATTGAGAGGACACTTTTCTAACAGGTACTGACAGTGAAAGAACAGATTGTTCCATTAAATCACTCAGCACAAGCCATCACCAAAATTCCACTAATATGATGGCAAGCTGTCAGCAAAGTAGGAAGTCTTAATTATTGTAAAAAATCTAGTAAATCTACACATCTCTAACTTGTAAGTGAAACAATATCCTAGAAAGAGAAATTAAATCAGAAGACTAACAGGAGACTATTATAATTTGGAAAGGTTTGGGGTTTTTTTAAGTCAGTAAACAAGAAGCAGTCAAGTTTACTACTTAAAGCTGGAAAATTAATTAAAATTTAAAAACAACCACCCTAAAAACCACTCCTTCACCAAAGAAAATAAATCAATTAAAATTTAAAAACAACCACCCTAAAAACCACTCCTTCACCAAAGAAAATAAATCAATTAAAATTTAAAAACAACCACCCTGAAAACCACTCCTCCTCCAAAGAAAACAAATCAATTTAATTTCAGAAGTACAGAAGCCATTTAAAATGCTTCCACTATGCCTGGGTATTGCAAATTGCTTTCTTTAAGTGTTCAATAAACTATGAAACTATTAGCAGTCTTGCCATCCAAAAATCCATTCATCAAACTGTCCCCCAATAACTTTCCTGTCTTAACCTCACCAAAATTGAGATGCAGCAGCTTAATGAGGAGTAAAGAGAAAGGACTCCAGGACAAAGACAAAAATCTGAAGGAATATCTCAGTAGTTTTCAACTCCCCCTAATTTCTTTTTTTTTCTCCACATGCACATTATAGTTTTTTGGTTGATGATACACCTCTTTCTCATCTACTATAGAGTTTAGGGTAGAGAAAACATCAATTGCAGCTCAATAACAGATAGAGAGAACCAAATATAGACATTTTTGCCATTGAAAAATCACACAGCGTGCAGCTGTTCACAATCATACCTGTCCTGTTACTTCCAGAAAAAAAAAACTATGATGATACAACCTTATGTCTGGAAGACTCAGTGAGATAATGCAGCTGAAAGTCTAAATACAATCTTTAGAGGGTTAACATTAAATAGAATAAATTAGGAACACATTTTAAACCTTATCATAATATTGCAAATTCATTACTAACACAAACATTTACTGCATTACATTAAAAGCATTTTCCATTGTCCTTTGAAGAGCTACGAGTCCAAACATTAAATGTTGTATTCCCTTCCCGGGCCTCAACATCCCCTGCTGTCACCAGCTTTAAATCACACTGATCCTACCACAGGGCATGAGAGGAACACGCTGACACAGCAGCAAAAGCTACCAAATATTCTCAACTTATGCAGAGCAGCGGCCAAAGCTATTTCAGCAAAGACCAAATTACAATAAATAGTTTGAGACCATAAAATATATTTATTGTTCTGTCTACCTCTAGAGCAACTTTTGTTGCTGTTGCCATGGGATTGGAGGGAATGAAGAAAACCTCTGTTTAAATTAGAGGCTTGGAATGTCATATAATGCTGGATGACTTTTCATTAACAGGTCTTTACCTGTTAATCAACAGCACCCTAATTAGTTCACTTTCAGATTGTTCCTGTTTGTTAAATGAGGACATATAACAATAAAAGCCTCTCACAGTTTTTTATTACAAAGCATTTGTTCTAAGCACTAGAATAAAGAGGATTTTTTTTTCTCCATTCAT
>VWYP01021618.1:212758-286333 GCA_013400435.1 Pycnonotus jocosus
TTGGAAGAATCAATCCAAAGCAAGGACTCTGAGTAGTAGGTACACAGCCTGGGAAAAAAAAAAACAAACTTCTACATTCTTTATTTTAAATTAAAAAAAAAAAAAATCTCAAATGTTGAACCTTTTTAGTACATCTGTTCAAAACAATCATGGTAATTTAAATGTATTTTTGTATATTATATATTTATATTTTTCATGTGCATATAAACTTGCATCTCCTTTAGAATATTGTAAAGTAATACTTTCCTCCTTGGCTTCTTGAAAAAATGGATGTCAATAATTACAGCATATATTTTTCACATACAAGCTGTCTTGAGACAAAATATATCCCTATTTCATGCAGACTCATCACTTTTGCTCTGCTGCAATAGCTACACTTTCAGGTGAACCATGTCCTAAGGTTTTCTACTCATTTCTCCTACAGTCTCTGAGAAGCTGCTCAGCCAGGACCACAACACCCTCCCCCTGAAAACCATGAATATTTTTTCCTATTATGTTCACTTTCTAAAGGCAGACTGAGAGTCAAAAACTATTAGTGCTTGTCAAATGCTATGAAATCAGAAACAAAATGACGTTCACTACATGATTATTGTAATGCAATAGCAGTCAGGTGATGCACAGTTTGTGCAGCAAACAGGGGGAAGGATTTTTAAAGAACATTTGAAGAAAACAAGACAGAAAAACAGGGGGAGAAAATGGCATCTTCTGCAAAGAAAAACTTGTAACTATGAAGAATCATCCAAAACAATATTATTCAGAATATACTTAAGAAATCTACAGCTTTGCCTCCTACATACTCAAGAAAATGCAGAGTGAATAGCCGAGTCATTCATTAATGTCCCTGCTGAATTGGTACATTTTGAAAATATGTTTTATTTACCACCTCATGTCTTAAGCTTATGTACTGTTAGACAGGATTACTGAAGTTTTCAAAAAGAAAGATACAAGCAGCAGGAATATTTTAAGAAGCACAATTTTCCCAGGCATGGGATGGGTTCAAAGTTTTCTAGTCTGTCTTCTTTTAGACATTCCTATCAATGCATCATTTAATTACCAAAGTACCTCAGTAATTAACCTGATGGACCCAACTAACCACTGCTACACTGAGACAATAGTCGCTGATATTTAGGGGGGCAAAGGCAAACACCAGTTTTCCTTCTGACAGAGAACAGATGAAGCCCAAAATAAGCAAGTAGTTGTTAAGCGTTTCATTTTTGGAATTACACATTTTTAACCAACTGAAATGCTAAGCAGAAGGTATCCTTTAACATCAGGAGACGAAGTCATGTCTCACTCAAATCTAGGGCTGCCCAAAAACCACAAGATGGTTGTGTAGCCATCACTGCCAACACATTTCACATCTTCTCTTTTAACAATTTTTATTACTACCTTTTGTTCATAAAATTTTTTATGCTGTTTCTTTGTTGGTGGTGTTTTGGTTTGTTTTCTTCTTAGTAAAGGTGAACAGTAAAAGAAAAAAAGTTGCCTATTATTCTATTTTTCCAAAAGCTGTGACCCAAACATCTTAATCATCATGAAGTAAACCACACTTGCGAATGTCCCTTGACACAAGAAGAGCACAACCTATGATGGATTTAGAGCAGAGGCACCCTGCTGCAGTGTCACTCCAAACCAGGATTCATTTGCTTTCCACCTCACTGCTAGAACATTGGTGTTCTCTTCTTCTCTCCAGACCACGCTGTCCTTTTCAGGCTCTCGTGTTTCATCATTCATCAGGCTCAAACCTTACTGAGACTCCCTAATGCCTTTATCAAACAGGCTGTACTTTTCCATGGCCTCTCAAAAGATTTTTTTTTTAATGTAATACAATAGTGAAATGCCCAATGAATGTGCTGCAATGTAGCTTACCCAAAAGGAGTTTAAAAAGTCCACCACACACTGATAAGATACATGATAAAAACAATCTCTCTAATACACAAATATATTTTCATGGAACATTTAGCATGTTAGTTTAACATACATGTTCAGAGTTACCCTACATTGTATATATAATGCCTAGTAAATGTTCAAAAACCAGCAGGAAAATGAGATTTGGTTGGATATTTTTAATTAATACCTCTCATAAGGCTGAGGACTTCATATCGCCTCAAATATTACAGGGAGAAATACTAAAAAATCTAAAAAAATCTAAAAAAAGAAAAGGCAACTCCAAAAGTTTCAGAATGTTAATCCTACTTAATATCAGATCATTACATTAGATTTTAGAGATTCATCCACCTTATCACCACAAATACATAATTTTGAATAGAGAGATACCAGATAACTACGGTTATTCTCCAGTGATGTCAAACTTTCCACCACACACACCCTACATCCCCCCCACCTGCTGGTGGAGAGGAGGAGTCTTGTAATCGAAATTCTTGAATCAAACACAAAAATGCCCCCCAAATCACTCAAAACCACACTGGTTAAAACATTTTCTTACAATGCTTGCCCTGGTTCTGTGGAAGCCAAGAAAATATATTACCACAAGTCACAACACTAAGAACTAAAGCTTCCTTGTGACAGCACAGCAGAGTTTGTGCCTGAGCTCTGAGCAAAAGCAGGTCTGCCTACATGAAATATCACTGTGCAGCACTCAGCAGCTCCAAAACTGATTTACTAGGACAGGACATGGGAATATAAAGGATTACCTATGGCTGGTGGGAGATTTATGGCTGCCTCTCTTACTTGGTGCTGAACAGCACACTGCCAGTGATGTCTCAGTGATGCTTTTCTGCCCTGCAGGAGCTGCACCTTGAGATTTTCCACAAAAAGAATGCCCCAAAAAAAGTTTTTACTGATGGCTGGGGCAGTGGATAACCACAGCTGCATTATCATGTTAAACTTCCTAAGAATATAACTTCACCTTTGATCACTACCCCAGCTCTAATGCCAGTTGTGCTGGGCATTTCCATCCCACCATCACACAGGCAGCTGTTTTTACACCACATTGAGACAAAGACAAGACACAAATACACAGTTTGGAAGATAGAGGGGGCTTTTTTCAGTGAGAACAAGTGAAGGAAACAACAAAATTGAGCCAATTTTAACCCTGGTGTTTATTTCCACAGGCTTTTTTCAAAAGGTGTGTGCATTNTGGGGCTTTTTTCAGTGAGGAGAAAAACGCCACCACCTCACTGTTTCAAAGAAAGGGGATGAAGTCATCACTGCACTGACATTTTAACCTTAAGAGTTAAAATGTTAATTTTTCACCTCCAATACCTCAAAAAGCTCAGGGGAAGTGAGACCTAACATGTGGGAGAATACACAGGCTAATGGGAAATTAGAGTCTTCCTCCCAAACCAACTCTATTTCATGTAGTTGCTCCTATTACACAATTGTCACATAACCTAATGAAGAACAAGTGTGGGAAACAACAAAATTGAGCTAATTTTAATCCTGGTGTTTATTTCCACAGACTTTTTTCAAAAGGTGTGTGCATTTCCTTAAAAATTATAAAATATTCCTAATAGCTGAGACACCATCCTCATATCCACAGATTCTCAGCAATATTTAGGTGTTAACTCACACTTTATTTCAGTTGAATGAGGTGTATAAATACTTCTAAACATGTGGATTTTCAGAATATCATTATACAATGGCAGATTTTAAGCTTTACTCCTTCTTCAGAACTACATAAGATTGTGACTTCTTCTGACATGACTTATCCAAAGCATATTTATAAAAAATAGTTGTCAGACAAAAATATCCCATTATTTCTTTGAACTGGTATGGAAGAGCCACTGGAAGTAAATCCTAATATTTAAATAATCAGTCAGGTTTTTAATGGAAACATCCACATGCTCTCATTTACTTCAGAATTCAGGTAAGAAATTACATCAGGTGGTATTTGAAAACTTCAGTTATTCATGAAGAATCCCTACATCCTCGAAAAGCACAAAAATTCTCTACAAACAATACAGCAAGTGCATGCAGAGGTACACTTAGTGCTACTCCTCAGAAGTCTGAATTTACTTATAACAAGCACTGATGCTCACTGAAAGGGTTTGGAAAGCTTACGCCCAGATTTATAGTGCCATTTGACAAAAATTCAATAGCTTTTGGAGAGCAGTGCCTTGCAAACGCAGATGTTGCTGCAGACATCTGTTAGCTAAACAATGCCGAGGTGCATCTCCCTCTGCAATCCCATCCTGCCAGGCAATGGTCTGGAAAACCTCAAAGCATAACACATTAAGTTCAAGAAACCATTTCAGGGATCCTGACTCCTCTCCCTTATCATCTGTAGCACATGTTTACCGTTTATGGCTCATCACCAGCACACGCAATCGCTTATATTCCAAATGTTCAAGGAGCTCTGTAGCTGAGGAAGAAAATGTGTTAATATTCTGAACTACCTGCAGAGATCCGGACTTGGAAAGGTTCACGACTTTGCACTGCAATGCCTGGGTGCCTCTGACACACCGTGCTAGCCTAGGTCCCTCCTAACGAGTGCAGCTTGCATACATAAAGCAATATTGATTCAGCTGTGCAGTGCTGTTTGCCCAGCCTTTCAGGAGCACAGCTTCCTCAAACACTGCTGCAGACAGCAGAGCGGATCTTCTGAGGAGAAAGTTGGTGTTTGTCAGCCAGGCTTGACTTAATGATGCACTCTGCACCAACCACTGCATTTAATTAACTTTTCTTGGTTGGCCTCACAGAGTTGTTTTCTACTATCTGATCTTGTCTGCATGAGCCCTGTTATGATTTCATGCAGGAGGAAGGCTCGCAGCCACAGCCTCTTTCATACATAAAACTGCCCTGATTTATAAAGGATCTGTTGATAGGAGCAAAGATATCATGGTATCCACGCCCGCATAAAACACAGCACAAAGCTGCTTTCTGAAGCAAAATATCTGGAGATTAAAGCTAAAGGAAAGAATGCTACCCTTCTAAATGAGCAGCTCAAACAGTTTAATAAAGAGAGGAAAGAGGTCAATAAGGGATGGTTATTTTGAAATGAACACTTTTATCTGTACCACACGGTGTCTTTCCCAGTGACACTGCTAGAATTCAATAGCATGATTGCATGAGAAAGAATAAGAACTTGTCTTTGTTTTGCTGTTTTCAGGAGCCAGTTTGTTTAAACCTTCCAACCAGGAAGATACACGAGCTGATGTTTTACATGAACTGCTTTATCTATCACTTAAAATGCAAAACAAAACATGACATATTCCTACTTAACCAGCTGTACTAAATGTAGTATATAAATACAAGGACTGTTCAAGGTTAAGCGAAGGATTTCTGTCTCAGAGATCCTCTAAAAATTCCTTCTTGATGCTTTTTTCTTTCCTTTTCATACAAATATATTCCAGGCAGAACTGTTAAGGCAAAATTATACACAGAGGCAAACTTTTGCTTTAACTTCTAACCCAAACAGCAAAATGTTTGTGAACATATGAAAACCATATCCCTCTTTACCCACCCAGCTGCGTCACTACACATACCATCACTGCAAATATTATTCCTCATATTAATACTTTCCCTCTATATATCTTCTTTAATTAAGATGTCATTTGCTTCCTGTGGTATCTGTAACAGCTTCTCAGCATTTATTGGGGGCAAGAATTTCCAAGCTCATAGTTTGCCAGCTTACTTTCCATCAGAGCCTGCAGCTCACAGGCATATTCACCTTTCCCATCAAGTCCTTTTAGCTGCAGGCTTTCAAGCTTCAAGTATTTTAGATGGGTGAGAATTTCAGTCCCTCCAACTCTAAGAAAGAAGCAATGATAAATAAATTACATCTAAATCAGTTTACCTCTCCAAGTCCTGGCTTTGCAAAGGAAGAGTCCAGGAAAACTAACTCAGTCTTTTTGCCTGGCTCATCCTTATGCCATTAAAATTAACATGAAACAATATGTTCCTTTTTAACCACTTGATGAGTCAGTGCAGCTCAGAAAACTGATAAAAGGTTTGTGGAAATAAATTAATATTGCATGAATGCTGCTGGAGCTATTAAACAAACATAAGCAAGAACCCATCACTGAAGCCAAAAGAGACCTTTATACAATGAGGGAAAGTGGTAGAAAAGTCAACAATCGTTATTACAGCAGGTCCTCTGTCCTGCAAAAATGGCATGTGACCTAAACAGATGTAAGCAGTGCTTATCTCAGATCTTATCATTCTATTGCATTGCTTTTAACAATACAAAATCCATTCTTTTAACACCATTTTTTTCTTCATGGAAAGGAAAATTTATCAAAATCTTTCAGTCAAAATCTCTCTTCACAAAAAATGAGAAGGGAAGAAGAGTAGTGGGTGTTTTTTAAGCTATGAAATAGCTCAGTTATTGGTGTTTTAGTTACACTTTCACAAGTCTGATGCACGAAGTGCACTTGAACTCTACAGCTGATGACAGATGTGAGACAGCAAATACTGTGACTTACGTCTTCAGTAGGCACACCTAGCTTTATTTCTGCAAACATGGTCAGTTCAGTTGCCTCTGCTGGAGGCAGAGAAAAAGATCAAATTATCAGCCTTCCTGCAGGAGTCAGGAGCAGATCTGCAGATCACAGATGCATCAAAGGTGCCATAGAAAAGCAGCTGCTGTTTCTTACCCACATTCACACTGTACTTCAGAAATGCTCACTTGTGTGACAAGAAAGGAGGCAAACCTTTTCATGACCTTGAAATACACAAAGTAAGCTCTGCTTCTGAGCACAGTGACCTCCACAAACTTCAGTTCCTGAGCTCTCAACCCAGCAAAGTACTCACATTTTAATATATCAGAATCTCTGAAAAATTTCAGAGATGCAAGTGAATCAGTAGCAGTTTGGGCAGGAAAAATATGAAGGATTGCTCAGAAGCAAGATGCCCACTTCCTTTCTGCTACATATAAAAAAAAGTATATTCTGATAAGTTTCTTAGTACTTCAATGTATGATCTCCCAATGATCCTGTTTATCTTCTCAAGAATGGTTGGTTCACTTGCATCAAGGACAGCATTTAAAATACACTCTAGACAACATTTGCCCACTGGGACAAAAAAGAATGAACTATTTTAATCACGTTAAACACACAGATAGAATCCCTGCAAGTATCTTTCTAAAACATCAGACATTAGGAAATATAACTGATCAACTGTCTTATTGATTACTGACATTCCTTTAAGTTAGTTGTGGCAAAATATGAGTAGATCTACAGAAAAGGTCCATTCAAATTCAAAGATACAACTTCCATAATATAATTTTGCATGCTAATGAGTGTCACATGGAGATTTTACAAACTGCATCTTCATTTAAGAAAATAGGTAGAGCAAGAGGTAGGAAGTTACATGTAAATGAATAGCAAACTCTTCAATAGAGAGATCGCTTAAAGTACACAAATTACAATAATCTGTTGCATAAATTCCCCATTATGCATTGTCTGCCACATATGCATTGTCTGCCCATGATTAAACCTGATTAAAACTGATCAAATCTGCTTGCACTGAGGAAGACTCCAGCCTAGGCACTGGAAAATATTAAAATCAAAATTCACCGTGTAGAAATCTGCCCTTCTTGGTGTCAATCATGGGAACTGTCAATACAGAATTCTTACAAATTTGCATTTGTCTGATGTTAAACAGTACTGGAAATTTAATATAATTTCATCTTAAATGTTTATTAGATAAACCTTATTAATATCTTAACTTATTAATAGACCCATCTTATTGTTTCTGTGTTTGATGGAAAATAAAATCTCTCCTTCACAATATGAAGTCACAAACAAAAATTTCATATTAAATACTTAATTTAAAAAATTAACTCCCCCTTATTACAGATCTACATATTGCCATATATTTCCATGTCTCTATTAAAACTACTCCCTTCCTACTTTCATCACATATACACATATTTTATAACAGTTATTGTTTCAAACATCTCTCTCAAAACATCCTCTGTCCTTCATTGGGAATTAAATTATTTCATATAGCACATTTACAATTTTCAACTATTATCAGAAAATACCTTTACTACTATTCTATTAGCCTCATTCATATGTTGTGTTGGCTTTTTTGACTGAACTGAAAATAAATTATGCAGGACCGCAGAAGAAAGCTGTTTCTGTATAATTCAAGTAAAATCACAGAAAAAGGAAGCAGTATAATCAACAACTGCAGTGCTCCTTTGAGACCTTCTTTCTTATTATAAAAAGTAGTGCTTTTGAAGAGGAGACTGATAATTACTCAACATCATCCTCTAAAAAGAACAAACTGAAGGTAACAAAACAGTTATTTTCACCCATATTACGACAAATTAAATGTTAGCATATTTCAGTGTGTTTAATTCAATTAAAATCTCTTTCACATGAAAGTAAATGGTTTTGCTCAGGGTTGAGAGAATATTTATTTATTTTTAAATCTAGTAAATTTTTCCTAACTGCTGACCAGATTAATTATACTTCTCCTTTTCACTCACATACGTATTTGGTTTATTGAATCAAATATATAGCAATTACAGAGTGGAGAACACCCCAATCACCAGACAATACATGGAAGACTTACCATTTACACAAACTTCGAAAGATTTGCAAAGGTCATCCTCAAACAGACAGCCTAAAAACACAAAAGAAAAGTAAAAATTAATACAGGTTTCAAACTGTGGATAATTAGTGCATATTGAAGACCTGTTCAATGCTCTGCAAGAGTCAGACAGTTGGTTGGCCTTGGGAGTTCAAACTGGGCAGCAGAGAAAGTCCAGAACAGGTCTGATCAGACAGCACATCTTACTAACTGGCTATGTCCAGAATAACCTTTGATGTTTTGTCTCCCCTCATTCATCTCCTGAAAGTTCAGTTTTTTCATGCATGTCTCTCTCATTTAGTAATTTGAGGGACTTTATGTTCTCTTAATTTTGAGTACATGAGTATACCACAGCACAGCAATGCTGCAATACAATACATGAATACACACTGAGAAACCAAGAGCATCCTGACAAAATTGCTACTGCCATGAGACAAGCCTGTAAATCAGCCTATAAATTGCTCAGATTAAGCTTGGATTTAGTAACTGCAACCACTGATCACGCCTAAGACTTCAGGAGTGCTAACTCCTTGGAGAAAGGCTTCCAAATTAAGCCATCCCTACCAACACCCTGTTACCTCACAGACAAATCAGTATAGGTCTACAAAAAATATCCTTGGATTTTTTCCATTTAAAATAGGAAATATGTTCCCAAACTTGCTGCTTGATGAGCCCCTGCTGCACGAGCTCCACTCTTGACCCTAGAAACCATCCAGGTTGGCAATCCCAGCTCTTGGACATATCTTCATGGATAAAGCATTCTGTTCCCTTATCACCAAACTGTTCTGTTCCCTTGGTGTCACCCAGCCAGGTCTTGAGACAATAGTGATTACTGCCTTTATCCTCAACCAAAATCAGTCCCTGCTGATATTTGTGAAAGCAGCAGGTAAGATGTGCCTCTGCTCTGATCACTCCACACTGGGGCACAGGGACAAGGATCAGGTACAAACACATTGTGAAATATCCTGGTACTGGTAAGGGTGCTCACTTTGTTAACCCAACCGGTCATTTCTTTGGTTTCTGACAAAGCTAAAGAGGTAAGACTGGACAAAATCTGAGGAATGAAGCTATATGTTGGACACAAACACTGCCCTTTGGAACACATTTTCACAATAAAGCCATTTAATTTTCCTGGAAAATATCTTGCTTATAAATGGACACACAGAGTTATAGCTATTAAATAATATTGAACCTTTCCACACTTTGCATCAAGAAACCAGCTGGGAACTACACCAGATCCAAACAAATGAGCAAATTCTCCCTCCCCAGCCATGCCTAGCTCCATAAAAGCAGAGTACAACACCTCTATTCACCAGGGAGTCCAGTGGATTATGTAAGATGTCCTTAGAAAAAGAACTGAAAGGCTCAAAACCCTCTGACCATGAATTACCCGGCTCCTAATCCCGCTAAAAGAAAAGTTCTGGTGAGATAGAGTGACTCAGGAATTTCTGCAAAGCCTTTCAGCAGATAACTGTATTAGCACATCATTAAGCCTAAGCTAATATGCTGGATCTCTCAGCAGGATTTAGTAGCACCTGCTAGGTCCGAGCTAGCATGAATTCATGAATTCAAGACATATTGGAGAACCAACAGAGTCCTTTACATCCATCCCTGCAAAGACCACATGCACATAACCTTACGCAGATTTACAATATTCACACACCTTAAGCAGATTTACAATATGCACATGAATAAAAGAGTCCTCTCATTCTTTTACCCATGCCCCAGTAAACTGTGGATATACATTTGGTACCTTTTGAAAGGGAAGTTTCAGACCAGGAAAGCTTCTTCACACAGAGTATGGCAGAATGGCACATGCCTACATAGTACACAAACTGGTTTGTAATACATTCTTGAGATGTGGATAATTTTGCTCCAGACAAGTCTGCTGTAGGAACCATTTGACCTGAAACCATGTCTGGAAACTCACTGGAGATACCTGACTGCAGCCCTGCTACTGACCCAGCCAAGCAGGGGGAGGTCTGAACTGTACATCGACTCATAAAGACAGGAATGATGACAGAAAGTGACCAAAACACATCTGCAGAGAGCTCACAGCACAACAAGAGTCTAATTAAAAGAATAACAGTGATCACTTTAGAAAGGCATTCATGTAGGAAAAAAAAATAAAATAAAGACTTCAAGCATAATATAAACTAGACATGGAAAGGAACACTTCAGTGTTCCTGTTTCCAGAAATCTGAAGTTGCCTTTTTTTAGAAAGGATAACTCTGATAGAGGGAAGACAGGCAGTTTCGTAGTTATTTCCCATCCTGCAGTGCTGTGGATCCTAAAGGTGTCAGATGAGAAGTTTCAGCCAGGACTATTTCTAGTGGAGTGGCACATTAAAACAGTGACTGGTTCACCTGGACTCTACTGATTTTGAAGCACCAGGGAGTTGGGATTACAAGCACCTGCTGTCTGTAGCCACCTGCCAGAGGTCGGCCATCCTATAATAATAAACTGATACTCTCAGAAGCAGAAAACTACAGATAAAAAAATAACATGAGCCTGCTTAGGTATAAAGAAATCAACAGTTAAGCTACCTCTGTACAGAATTCTAATTTTGCTTTATTGACGAATATATTTTCCATGAAAAACACAAAAGAAAACTGGTATTATCAAGTTTTAGTTCCTGTTTTAATAACAGTTGTTTATTTGCTGCTCAGTGCAGCAAGGAATCTGATGCAATTAGACTTGTAAACCCATGTCTTGGAGAGCAGATTAATAAAGTCAATGCATAGTAAAATATATCCATGTAGGATTACTTTAAAATAAACAAAGACTTCCAAAACGCCTTGAAAAATACTTTGTTATTTATTGCTAGAGTTTATTGTTATGCATATTTCACTCAACCAGTCAATATGCTAATTTAGCTACTAATTTATCTCCTGCTGATTGCTGGAACATTAAGAAGCATCATATTTCATTCCAAGTATCATCTACCTACTATTAGTAATGGTGGTAATAAGTAAACTCTGAAGAGTGAAGTGGTATCATCTCCAACATATATTTAATTCAGTTCATGCCTTATGGAAACAAAATTACATTGCATTTTCTATTAAAAAAAAAATAAAAAACCAACAAGCACAAAAAAACCCCTCTACCAAAAATAATCTTCCAGTACACATAAACTGTCAATACAATACTTTCAAACACCAAACCTAAAGCCCCAATCTCACTTCAGATCACAGCCCTGAAAAAACAGTCTCTATATAATTATCCAGCATATCTTGCTTTGTTAAATTTAGAATTACCTTTCTTGCATTAAAATTGAACTCTTTGCTAACATTTGCATGGTCTGAACATCTCAGTAAGTGACAAAACTGTGCAATATATTGTATATAATGTACACCACAGTACATGTACATGGTGCATTATTAAATAGTCACAAAAAGAGATTCCATGGGGCCTTGCAAATTCTCCTTCCTCCCTTTCCTTCCCCTCTATATCTCCAGTGCTGTTTCTCAGAAGGCAGCAAAACATAACCACAGAACACTGCTGCAAGTACAGGATAAAAGTTTAAATTTCTTCTTTTCAACTTATTCTTGTCATGCAACACTAATAAAACTATTTCATTCTCTTCATCATGCAGCAGTTTTGCTTTCCTAAAGAAAAAACAGGAAAGTTTAAATTGCACTGGAACATATTGTTTGCTTCAATTTATATGAGGAGCCTGTGAAGGTTAGGACAGTCAAGGCAGCAGATGAAATCACTTGAACTTCCTCTAGAAAAAACCGTAAAAATTCACTTAGGAAAATATTTTTTAAAAAATTGACATTGACTGATGATTCAAATAGATTATATTATATTTATTTCTCTATCCTCTCCCTCTGTTAACCAACCCATGATGATCCTAAACTAAACATCTCTCCCAAGAATGCCACAAATCTTGTAAGCATTTTTCTAAATTAAAATGAAAAAGTACGTCATAGATCCTATTTATCAAAAATTGTCTTCTAATCATCAAAATGAAAAACCAAACAACAGGCAAGAACAGCTACATTTCTTCTGAAACTGGGAAAATACAAACCTTTTAAATCTTTGGTGTTGTTGAGGGTTCCCTACCTTTTCCTTTCACTTTCTCATGACAACTTCCATGGAAGCATTTATCGTCTACCTCACATTTGCAGATCGTAACAACCCCTCCCCATCACAACATTTTAGCCAGTACATGTTCCCTTAATCCAAATATGCCAACAATCTTTAACATTTTAATGGTCCAGAATGAAAGTGCATCCCACATTTACCTGGTTATTTCACATTTGGCTACAAGATAAGGTCAGAGACCTTGAAAGGTGAGCTCATCACTACTGGTGAGGGTAAGAAACAAGGAAACACCTGGGCAGGTTGGGCAAGTCAGTGCTTCTTTGGATCTTTAGCCCCAGATGTGGAAGGCTCTAAATAGTGAGGCACATGCTTATTTTCCTATAATAGGATTATTAAATATGGCCCAATAATTACATTTTAGAAGTGTTCAACTCACACAGCTGGGATAGCTTTAACTGAAAAAACCCCAAGATGATGCCCAACTATAATGAATGATAATCTGAACACATTGGTAGGAAAAATCAAACAAGGTTTCTTGCACAAAACTGATGGGAGAAGTCATCTGTTTGAGAAAGAAATATTCTGCTCACTAATAGAGGTGAGAGATAAATTTGCTCAGTCTGCTAAAGCTGTGATCTATTCAACACATCCTCATCTGTCTGCCATACATATGTGCTTAACAAGTCTAGAATTACCCAAAATTGCAAAAATGTCTGGGGAAAATGTACTTTAAGTTGATTACAGGCTTTAAGCAAAGTTCATCCCATTTTCCCAAACCCTGGGGTCACATAGGTACGTGCACATGCAATGTAAGTATATGCTTTTTACTCAAAACTTACTGATTGCTTGTGAAAAATCAACTGATCAACTATCTTTTTTACTTTAGTTTCATTTTGGCATTCACTTTGATTAAAAAACAGCAACAACAACAACAACAAAACCTGGATATTCCCTTCTAAATTTTCATTCTTATCAGTGACAGACATTGCTCTTTTTTTTTTTCGGTTCCAGACTCCTCTCTTCTCTTCCTCAGAAGTGTTTATTTTAACTCCCACTCTCCAAGAAAACATTGTCCCACCACTGGAATGCCCCTTCCTGACCCTCCCATACACATGCATGCCATTCCCAGGCACTGCCTGTCCCACAGGGTGTCTGGTCATTTCACTCCTGCAGGTGAGCAGCTCTGTCACCTGATCAGCATGGATTGCTCCTGTCCTGTCCCTCCTGCAGGTGAGCAGCTCTGTCACCAGCATCGATTGCTGGCAATTTCTGGCAGTCCAGTCCACCCACATCCACAGGTGGCCTCCCCTTCTATCACATTCAGCCATTCCTCATCTGCCTCCCTTCTGGTGTGTGACCAGAGACAGCTAAAGAGACAGGAGGTAAAAGAAGGGCAGAATTTGCTCTCTCTTGCTACATCAATTCAGAGCTCTTCAGAGCAGGAGCACATTCAGTTACATTCTAGTTTGTCTTCTCAGGATATCCAGAATGTTCTATACTGAAAAAGGTATTTTATCAAGCCCTCAGAACCTGTGGTGGTTTATCAACAACTACTTGGATAATAGTTAAGTGATGAAAGAAGAGTAAATCAATGTGGTCAAGAATAATATTAAAGTGGCACATATTACTAAAGGAGGTCTTTCTCCCAAGAGGGAAAGTGAGAAAAACATATGACAGCATAAAATGTACCGAGCTTTGATCATCTTTCTTTACTCCACTTTTTATGTTTTTTGAATATGTGCCTGATGTTTTTGCAATACTGCAAACTCTTGAGGGAAGGGCTTTTTCCTTTCTTTTTTTAATTATGTGTATGTATAAAGCTTCATACAAAGGAGCACTCATCCCTGGTGAAGAATCCAGGCTTTACTCTAATCCAAATTAACAGTCATAAAGATGACAAAAGAAATCCCTGCAGTGGTTAACTGCAGGACTGTGCAATCTTTTACCTGAAAAGTTTCCAAAGTAAAGTAAGGAAAGATTTCCCATAAGTGTTACCATATGCTGCTAACACTTTCTCATCTCAGATTTACCCCTTCTTTCAATCATTTTTCAGACACACTGATTTGTATATTACTCTAGCCAGCATAATTCATCACAGAATAGAGTTTTCATTCATTTAGGAAAAATTTCAGTTCTAAACTTATAGCCAAGATTTGCCCCTGAAGCCTCAATGACATCGCATAGCAGAACATCAGTCACCTTCTTGGTATCACTTTGCCCTTCAACATGTATGGATTGGTGCATGAAACAGGCAGCATAGTACAGAAATGCTGGGGTGTATATTATTATTTCCCACTATGTAAATCTGTACTTCGTCCTTTCTGCATTTAGGAGAATAAAACAGATCTTTTCCTTTGCATGTCAGTAGTCTGAGCATTTTCCCCACTAAAGAAAGGAATTGGTTTGTGGTGAGAATACTATTAGCTTATCTGATTACCAACGCCATGATTGCAATGATGTAGGGCTTTTTTTCTAGGGAGCACTAAGAAAAGGTCACTACTAAGAATAATTGAAGATATGAGCAGTAATAACAGGTCATGAAGAGAAGAGACACTGAAAGTCCATCACTAAGAAAGCTTTAGAACAGCATTTGCATTTGCCCAGGGCTCAGAAAATGGCTCATACCCCATTTGATGTGCCATTTTGTCATTTTTTCACACTAAACATTAAAAGAACTTGCATTGTCTCCTCTGAAAAATTACAATTCTCTCACTGCTACATTGTCTAACTCTGTTTCTTTAGTGAGACCACCATTCACTCAAAGAAAAATGGGGAGCACAGATATAATCTGCCAAACAAGTGGCTCCACTAATACTTATACTGAACACTCTTTATATTTAAAAAAGAGAGTACTCTCTCTTTATATTTAAAAAATAGGAGATGAATCCATTATTGGAGAGTAAGGAGAAGATAATTTTAAAACCTTGCAAATATTACCTCTTAGGATCACAACTGAAATCTTTTACCTTTAATTGTGGCAGAAGAGGTCAAATGTGATTTACTCAAGTAAAGCAGCCACAAACAGAAAGTTTTTGCCATTTTGGTGTCCCATACTGGAAAAAAATAATACCTTTACAATATAAAATGTAGGACCTGTTCCTTCAAAATTACAAATTGTTAATTGTTAATTGTAATTGTTAATTACAAAGTGTAGACAAAGTGTCATAAAGATCAGAGCAGGCCTTCAGCAACTGCTACTCAATATCTTCTGGTCGCCAGTTGCTAAAATTAAATTCCTTACTGGGCAGGAACTGAAATCACCCAACACCCACTGAAATCCCAGCTGCAACTCAGTAAAACTTTCTTTTGTGTCTGGCAGAGATTTTTGAAGGCTGAACATCATTGAGTCTAAATTCCACCTCACTGTTTAAATACATCAACAAGCAGCCTGATTTTTTTTACCTGCCATTGCCTGTACAATATCCTTGCCCAACAAAATCTGTTGGCAGCAAAACCCTCCGATATTATTCATAGCCAAAAGATGTAACACTGCAGCTTCCAAGCCAGAGTATGACATTACCAGCGATGCCTTCCTCAGTATCATTGCACACAAGCCAGCAAGCATTGCACTGCAGAGGCCTCTGTGATATTTATTCTGTGAAAGAACTGCTGCCATCATTATATCTGTCAACCTCATTTTGCCCATCACTAACTGCCAGTCTATTCCAGCATACTTGTTTTACAAAATTGCAGTGCAGAAGTGAATTCTAAACCCTCATTATAACATAATTCTAGATGTCTTCCACAGTGAGGGTTGAGACAAGCTAGGTCAAAGAAGTAATGAACCATTAGCTAGAGGAAACAGGAACTCTGTCTGGGGGTTATATGCTTTGGAAAATAACTCTTTTAGGTAAAATATCCAAAACTTACATGGTTAAGAAACTTATGTCATATTCTCTGAAGCTACCCAGTCTTCAAGAGATAGATTCAGTGACAGAGATTTTTTAAATAGTTCATTAAAGTTTTGCCTCTTGTTTTGGGAAAACTCCCATTATTTCCATAATCAAAGCAAGGAAGATAGACATGTTTATCATTTCTCTCTAACAAGTACCAAAATTGTCTTTTCATTATTTGGCAGGCATTCTTAATGAGCATCTCCTTGGTGCTTAAAAAAACATAACTGGAATTTTCAGCAATTCTCATCCACTTATATTGTCTCTAAAACTAAGCAATTACCCAATATTTAGGGGTAATATTCCTCACCCAGCAATATCTTTAGCAGACTTTAAAGGCAGAAACCATTTTTTTTCAGAGGACCTCTCTGCTATTATTGCCTTTTCTGTTCTGTTTTACTTAGAAAACAGTACAGCATATTTCAACAAATGATGCCTGTACCAAGAGCTGCAGTATGACCAAGTGCCTGTCACACAGGATCCCTTCTGTTTTCCTTCCTCAGACTTCTTAAAAAATCTCTCCCCTTTTTGCTTCATCTCTACTTCACAGTTAATTTGAGCTGGTTAAATTACCACATGGACTTGGCAAAAACAACTTGGAAGGAAAAAAGAAACACATGAAGTCTGAAGTGCAAGGGTCTAGTTCAGAGTCATTTATTGCAAGGAAGTAATTCTGATCTAGACAACAGCACCCATTGGTGTGGGAGCTACTCTTACAAAAGAGCTCCAAAAAGAAAGGCAGGACCCAAACACTGGTCTAAATCTGCCTGTTTCTCTGTATCCATATGGAGGTCTGATAGATGTAGAAAACAGTAAAAATGCTGCTTGGAAAAACAGCTTCATGCTTTTATCATGCATTTTTGAATCACATTATAATGTTAATTTAGAGTGTTGAAATCACCTGTGTTCATCTAATGGAAGAGACACTATTATATACACTTGGTAATTTCTTTAATAAAGAGTTTAAACCGTCCAGACTTATCCACATTAATTATTCACGTACTGGAGAAACATAATGAAAGTCAATGAAGAAAGTCATAGTCTCTTGGAGTTCTTGAGGGAAAAATAATAATAATAGGTAAAATTCAATGGACTGCGACATCAAGATTTATCTCTACAATTTACCCTGGGAATCTGAATTGCGAATGAAGCTGCAGCATCCTCTAGGATGGGACAGAGTTATGAGAAACAGGTCACACAAGGATACTGGTAGCACATCAAAGTTAACAGTTCTTACTGAGATGCACAGAACTTTTTCCTTTCCACAGGAGAAAAAAAAAACCAACCAAACAACAACAACAACAAAAAAGAATCCTATGAGTGTTTATCTACGAGATATTTTTTAAAAGGTACCCAGAACTCAGCTGCCCCTATCAATACAAATTATCTCTTGGCAAACAGCACCTTGTGCAGCACCTTGTGCCTTTGTTCAAGTCCTGTTGGGCTGTAGTGTTTGTAACCACCTCCGTGGACATCACAATGACAAGGGACAGAATTAGGACAATGCTTTGCTCTGCTGATAAAGAATTAATCTATTACGTATCGATTCAAAACTCATTTCAGACAGATGTTTAAATTTATCACAGAGTAAAATGATCTGCTCCTACTTACTTTTGTGAAATCACACCTATTTGAAAGAACTGAGAGTGAATGGTCTTGATTTTGACCAGTAATTGAGCTCTAATTACTCCTGACTCACCCTGATGTTTCTGAGGCTGGCAGTAGAGCCAGCTGTCCTAGAATACATCCTGCTGTTGTGTCTGTGAAGCAGCTCTGCCTACTCTGTGAGACCAGTGAGATGTTTTTTCCCTAGGCTAGTTGTTGAGAGGCAGCCACAATAATGACACACATCAGAGATGTAGTTAAGAAAAAGCCTAATGATTAAAGCAATTTGAGGAGGAAGCCAAGAAAATTAGAGATGATTCTGAAATATGACAATTACTGTGCATGCTGAGTAGCACCAGAATTCATCTTCTGTTTTCCTCCTAAAAAGTGCACAAAAGACTATTTTTCTCTGTCTGGAAAAAAAGGAAAATATCATTAAAGACTAAACCTCTCAGATTCTAGTTCATCTGTTGCACTCCTTTAAACACTGAGGAGAAATTGCACTTAAGCAAATCCATTTATAAAGGAAAAATAATCTGAAGGCTGAATGCTGTCAGGAGTTTATATAGGTGCTTTTCCTCATTAGAGTAGACAAAAACCTTTGCTACATTGTAGCCATAGAGACATCAGCGCTCAATAACTCAGCCTCCAACACCTGTTGATTTTGATGGAATTGAAGTATCTGAGCAGGGAATTAGGGTCCAAATCCCTACTTTTTTTTTTTCTGTTTAAGATTTTTTGTCTTTGCTGTTTTTCCTTTGTAAACTTTATTTCTGTATTACAGACTCCTCTGCACTCATTCCCCATTCTCTCCTGGATATCCTTTGCCACTGAGAGTTACCGGGCAGGAGGCACATAATGGAAAAGAGAAAGGAATGGAGATTTTCACATCACTATTCACCAACCAGGAACTTCCTCCCAGCTTCCTCCATTGCTCCACCAAGCTGCTCTGAACTCCAGAGCTGGTTCTGTCTGCTGAATCCAGCCTCTCCCTAGTAACAATAATTAGCCTAGAACATACACAACAAAAAAAAGAATGAGACCCATTAATTCAAATATGAATTACCAACATTTACTTCAGTTTTTCTTTGGGTTTTTTTTGTTTTTTGGTTTGGGTTGGGTTTTGGTTTGGTTTTTTTTTGTTTGCTTGTTTTGTTTTATTGCTGTATGGAAATACAGAGAATCAATGGGATTTAGGAAACATAGAAAAATGGAAACAATAAAAGGTAGAAATTCAGAACAAAATACTGGAGGGAGAACACAGGTAAGAGTGAACACTTCACTGAACAACACCTGAAGAAGAAAAATGTACAAGAAAAGATGAAATGGGAGAAAATAAGAGGGTCTGGGAAAGGAAGAGCAGGAGAATAACCTCCACAGAAATGTCTGTAATTCATGATGTGTTAAAAGTGATAAAAAGTCCAAGGTACAGAGATAAGCCAGTAGCAGAGATAAGAAGAGCCCTGCATTTCCCTTCTAGCATCTTGCACTGACTTTACATGATGCTATCTTGGGATTTCTGAGAATTTAGAGGAAGGGGACTCTCTCATTTCTCGGAGGCACCCTGAGAACAGAAGTTGTTCTACAATAATCCCATTGATAGTTTTGCAAGTCAATTCCAAAGATTCATTAATTAAAGACTAGATTTTAATTTTTTCCTCAAAAAAACCCTTGATGTTAATATTTCATGAAGTTCCACACATGAGTCTTCAGTCTGCAATTGACCAGCATTTGCATAATTCTGTGAGACATGATATTCAGCAAGGTTTAGAATCAGTCTGGCACCTCATATGGGAGCCCTCCTAAAAATTCTTAAATTATTCTAATGAACCAGCATTATTCAAAAAAATATTTTTTTTCCTTCAGGATTTGAACTTCAGTCAAAACATAAAAACATAATGTTTAAAACTATACTTGGAGACTTTCTATTTGATGAATATATTACAAATCTAATTTTGTGTTGTATTTGAATCCAGTACTCTGCAGAAAGCAAGGAACGATGTGCATGCAATGCTTTCTACATCAATACAATGTTTACAAAAGCTCCTAATTAAAGACCTTATAAAAACACACACCAAAAAAGCAACAAATAATTCACCCTAAAAATCCAAAGCTTTGTGACCTTTATTCTCTATTCTACAACCTATATATCATGCAGCAGAAGTAAAGGCACAAGAATGTTAAAATTATGCCCAGATGGATAAACGATTTTTTTTTTTATTATTGTGCAACCTCATTTGAAGTATTCTTTCAAACCAACATGGGACTTTGAGTAGAATGCCTGAAAGATCTGAAATTGTTTCATTAATGGTATGTCAAAAAAAGCAAAATGTGATGTGTTATTACACACTACTCTGTACAAATAAACATCTCTCTTCATTTAGCTTTGTTAAAAATAAAACTTAACTACCATATTCACATAAGCACTGGCCTGTTTTGAGAAGATGGCTTCAGTTTCCTGCAGGCAGTTGGAGAGTATCTGGTCAAGGACCAGAACAAGAATCTCTGCATCTACAGTTCTCTTCCTTTTGTGTAACTTCCTGGAACATTTTTACAGAGGGGCACATAGGGGGAAAATGGTTCTCATGAAATATGAGCTGTATTGTTATTCTGCTGTTGAAAAACATGCACTGGCACACTCTTGGCTAATATTTGGAATTTTACAGCTAAGATGTTTTGGCTATCAATTCAACTTGCCTTTAGCTATTCATGTGATGGCAGAACAACAAAATCAAAAAATCTCTTGTGCCATTTCTTGAGTAATTGCCACAACAATTTTTAGCAATTTTACATAACCAAAAACATTAAGTTAACATTTAGGTTCAATGAAAAAACAGTACTCAAGTGGCCCAAGTCTGCTGGAGTCTTACATTAGAGTAACCCAGCTATTCAACTTCCCAATTTAAACAAAATATGAGGAAGGGAGCAACTGTGAGGAAGGTGGAGAGAGCTGCTCATGGCTGAGAGTATGTGGACATACCTGTATCCTCTCTACCTCTAGAAAATCCTCTTTCCTTACATTCAGCAGCTCTGCCCATTGACATCTGATGACGTAATAAGACACAATTTATGTAATTCTGGGTTAGAGGTAGAATATATATAAAAGATAATTACTGCTCAGTTAGTGCTGCTTTTAGTTTTAATACTTTAATTCCATAATGGATATGAAAATGTCCACAAGCTTTCAAATGACAGCTGGGTACTGGAGCCTTTTACTGTTCCAGATCTTCCAAGCCTTTACCTGCACTGTTGGTAAAACCTTCTCGAAGGATGCAATTCCCTTGTTGCCATTTTTTGACAACACTATGACTCTACTCTAACCCATTCTCCACCACACCTGCTTAAGCCCAGACCCTACAGTTACCAATAAAGTTCTTATGGGCAGGACAGTGACCTTAGGCCATGGATTATCCCATCAGTCCCTAATTTCCTAGATGTGTGAATACCTTTATTGCTACTACTGATAATCTAGTGTAGAACTGCAGAATGCTACAGCCAACCTCAGAAAAGATTGCCCAGTCTTTTTTCCTCTTACAATCCACATAGCTCACTTCACAACATTTGCATTCCCAGATGCATAACTGATTCTTTACCCTGAAGAAGTTAAAAAGAAACATTAAAAAAAGCAACTGAAATATGTCACACAGAAAAACTTACAAGTTCATTACTCTATAGAACTTTTTAAAATATAATTTTTACTAAAATATCCTAAGAGATTTAGGGTGACTCACAAATGCCTAAAAATATGGAAGCTATTTTCCTCCTGTGTTCTTTTTTTCCTCTATGATGAAGGGAATAAAAGTACTTTGCTTTTGTTTCTTGTTATTTTTTGCTTGGTTTCTCCCTCCCCTTTCTGTGAGAATAATAAAGTACATTATGTTTTCACTTGCAAAGCTCCTGGGTGTGCAGCGCCTGCCCCAGCGGGAGGCATGGCACACAAAAGCACGAACCACACATCTGCAATTACAGATCAAAGAGGATTGCTAATCTCACTGACTGCTGCACCTCACTTCTCCCACTTTCAGTCAGCACCAAGCACTCTGCAAAACTCACTAGCAGTGTTTTCTTTGCAAACTACAAGTATATTATATGTGCATTATACCTGCATGGATACAAATATATTAAACATGTCTATATGATACATGTATTAAAAACATATTCATTATTACTGTTATTATTGCTATTCTTGTAACAAAATAGGGTTGAAATTTGTTGCCAAAACTTTGTCTTCCACTGCCATCTGAGATACCACAGACCAAGGTACCCCCACAGCACAGAGAGATACAGTAGGAGATTCAGTCCTTTCTGGAGTGTCAGGGACATCAGGCGGAATACTCACAGCACCTGAGACAACTCAAGGTGCCCTTTGTCAGGCAACTGAACCCAGACTTCTTTTCTAAAATAATCTAAGTGAGCTATGCCATAAAATGCATATTTTTTTCCAACTGGTCTTGTAGGTTTCTCTTAGTGATCTTAAAAATAAATCAACTGCCTAAGTACTGCAGTTATCTGAGATGAGAGCTCTCTATTGTGTTCCTTAAAACGTCAGAAATCCAAAAGCCTACCTCTTCAAAACTGGTAGTTTTTCCAAGACTCAATCATTTGAATACCTTTAAAAATACAGATTCAGATGACATAGGGACTCAAGAGGGAGGAAGAACTGAAAAAGGAGGCCCTGTACATTGTGCTGAACTGCTCCATGAGGTTTCAAGATTTGCTGAATGTCTCTGCTTGACACAAGTTCTGTCAGCATTGTAACCTTGGCTTGCCTGCTCCTCTGTGCCTGGTTTTCCAGCGTTGCAGGTGGTCAGATTTCCACAATATAGAGTGGAACAGTCACCAAGGGAGTATCTTGTTCCTGGTATAGGCACTGACAGGCCTTCACTGACTTTTAGAAACAAGAAGTTTGGATCTTAAATGTTCAGAACAGGACCAGGAATTAAAGCAGTCTGGGAAAATGCTTCTGTGGCATTACAGAAGAGATGCTGTTCCTCAACTAAATTAGGAATATAAAAGTGAATTAACCCTTCTTTCTACTTGAAAAAGGAGAAATATACTTCCCCTTCCCTGTATTTTGCTCTGGTCACACAGAATGCCCCCTGTTATTAAATGAGCAACTCTGTGAATCAGAAACAACTCCAGGCTGGAAAGCACACAGTTTATCCTGGAAGGATGATGGTAGAGATGGGGGCCTGGACAAGAAAGAGTAGCCTCCCACATGGGCTTTTAAAGGAGAAGGTAGAAAACAGCTAAGTAATTTTGCATTTTATGTTTAGGATCCATTCCTAAAAATTCTTGACATTATCGGCATATTATTGAATATTTTTACCAAAAAAAAAAAAAAATCTAAAATATGAAGATTTTCCATAGAGACCTAAGGCTCAGAGATGCAATCACCATGCCAGGTCACTGGCACATATTGAAAGACAAGTTTGCGTGATGAAAACAAAACTAATGGGTTTATTTTTAAATACAAGCATTTCAGAATGAATATTCAGCAAGAAAGATGCAGCCTAAAAATCATCCTGGATACAGACAAGAATGGCTTCAAATAATCATTGCACACATGAAAAAATCCAGAATATTCCTCACAGGTTTACCTCTAGCCTAGGCATTTAGGTTTATATTTTTTTTTGTTATGTGTGATATCTATACCTAAACAGTACTTAAAGGCAGTTTAGAAAAATAAAAAAAATAACACATCAGGAAGCAGTAAGATTCCTGATTCCAGAAATAATCATCTGCCACTTGAAAATGATCTGTAAAAGAATGGTGATGATTTACAAACCTTAGCTTGGGGTTTTTTCCTCCTTTCAACACAATGAGAAGGTAGAATCTCATTCTGTACTTGTGCAGTCAATATTAGAACCAAAATTATTTTAATGGTGTCTACCCCACCTATGCTGGCCTCTTAAAGAACAGGAGAACAAAGGAAATTAACATTTCAATCTTCCTTGAATCACTACTTAGTCACTGTAAAATCATGGGGTAATAAACCAGTCTGTGGAGAAGACCATCATCAAGCACACCTACAAACACACAAAAGGAAAAGTAATTAAACTTCAAAATTCAAGCAGGACAGCAGCTACCACCCTCAAATCAGGATGGATGGCTTAATAATTGTGTATGATAAGGAACTGATGTTCAATGCTTCTCCCATCTATAAAGTTACTTTAACTCTACACAGAGCAATGAAATTCAGCCACCTTAAAATTAATGGCAAACTCCTACTTGTTGCAACTGGCACCAAGAATGTTATTTTGCAGATTTATACTGCTGATCAGAACATGAAATTTCCTTGCTGGGTACACTGAATAGGTATGAACAAGTCAGCATATTTTTAGACCATCATCTATGCTGGTAGCAATCAGGCTTAAAAATGACAAAGATCTCATTCATAGAAAGCTTCCAGACATTTCTCTTTTCAAATTATAAACTTGGATATCACTTATTGAATTATTCATTCTGCACTTTCTGTGTAGCACAGAAAGTAGGTATGAAACAGGGGATTCTAGTTATCTAAAGCCATCTTAGTTCAGGAGGTTAATTTTCATTTTGACAAGTGAGGAATTCATTGTCTATTTCTGTGCCCCACTGCATCTGAATCCCTGAATGATCCCTACAGAAAAAGTGTAAAGGAACAAAACTGTAAGGCTATTTCAAGTCTATTTCAAGTCCTGTAGGAGTTTGACAGTATTTCATTTTTCAACATATGCTAAAACACCGTGGGATGACTTTTAGCTTCTGCAGCTTCATGCAGATAAATATGGCTAGATAGGATCTGGATGTTTCCCGCAGTCAGAGAGATGTAAGCACAGCGCCAGCAGGTTCCTCTCTGCAGTGAGGTTGTAATAGAGAACAGCCATGCAGGAGCCCTCCATAACCAGTCACAGCAGCTGGAATCCAAGCACAAAGAAACAGAGACCACATCCAAGCTCATTTGCCCTGTTCACAAAGAAAGGCTACACAGGAGCTGAATTATACTTTACTACAGCAGGCTAGTTCACTTGGGGCCAATACCTCAAACACTGGAGGATGACTAATTTATGGTGACTAACTGAAGTGGTTCATTTTTAAAAGAAATGGTTCAAAGACAGAAGAAATAATGAGAAAGAAAAAAAAATACAAAGAATAAATTCCTGTTATGTGACCCAGTTCAAGCTTAACTCTGTTTATGCCATTCCTGCACAGTGAACTTTTTGGTCCCATTTTATTTCCTGTTCTCCTGTTCTGTTGGAGGCAGTGCTGTCAACCATTTCCAACTGAGACCTTTTCAATTCTGATACTCCAAGGGCTCTTTTATATCTCCTCAGCTCAGCAGAAGGAAACACAGGCAACAGAAGATAAAATGTTTTTCTTCCTCTTTTATGACTGTTGCCATTTGGTCAACTGAGGTGGCACTGATGGCACCATAAAACCATCAGCGTGAAACTTAATGGGTCCCACAGCAGTGTGGAAATTTTAAGAACATCAGGCTGGCCATTTGCACCAGGGGAGTTCTGTCTGGACCTGGACTCAGGCTATGAAAGTGGCCATCAGCAGATGTTCAGGGAGAGAGCACCAGATAACTGTTCCAGAGAGAGGCAAGACACTTAAAAAACCTAAGAGCTAAAGGCTGTGGTGTTCGGAAAGTATCAATTCCCCTCCAGGGCTCATTTATTCCTTTGGTTTCCAAGAGACTCTTCAAGCCCTAGTGACAGGTAGGTAAATAAATATTATCTGCTTTTAACAGGCAGAAGAAAATGTGTTATATAATGTGTGCCAGATGTTGTGAAAACTAAGCAATTAACAGTCCTAGCAGTGGTCTATGTGCCACTTGTGTATCTCATTTTGCCTTAAAGATCTTACAGTCTAGACAGATGGCATAAAATACTCCAGCAGAACAGAAAAGCGTCTAGCCTGACACTTGGAAAAGTTTTTGTTGGTTTGTTGGTTTTTTGGGTTTGGGGGGGTATTTTTGTTTGTTTGTTTGTTTTTAATGCAGGAGTACTGACTGTTTTTTTCTTTTATTTTGTTGCATTAGGGCTTCTGGTTCCCAATATCTGATACAACCCTCTTAGATCAAAATGCTTCCCTGTTTTTCTCTTACTTTCTCAGTACATTCTCTTTCCACCACAAAATAGTCAGACAATTTTTTAAGCCATGAGATGAAGATGAACTATTTTACAGACCAGGAAGCATGGCCATCTTCACTACAGTCCAATTACTTCATCAATAAAGTGAATATATTATTTTCTTATTCTTCAGTCATAAGTACTGAGTTTTAAAAGAGCCAAATACTAGAATTTTGCCTAGGCTGGAAATCATGTTCCAGTGTATTTATCTTTCTAACTTTGAACAGCAATTTTTACTTTCAGTTAATTCAAAGGCAGACCTCTGGGATCTAAATGCCAAGGAGATTTAAATAGAGTAGGGTATTTTGTGCTCAAATGAAGAAAGTGATCTAAACATGTGTAGGTTATACCCAACCAGCAGCATTTTTCATGCTAACAATACTTTCTTACTTTATGCACAAACAATATTTACTCAAGTTGAGTAAATTTAAAAAAAAAAATCACAAAGTTTTACTTTTCTTTGAATGATTGTAAAATTCTGGCTTTTCCTTTCCAGTGGGCATACATAACATACGTCTAATTTAAGTATTTGAAAGAACTTGCCACAGTTTTTCCAAGCAGATTAATCCTCTTGAAAGAACAAAACTTTTAGTTTCAGCTCTAGAGATGAAACTTTTGGAAATATATTAGCATGTGATAAAAGAGATCAAGAACACATCTTTTATGCTTTCCAGATAACCTGTGTCATCAGCTCTCCCATAAAAGTGCTCACTTTTCTTTTGCACCGCTTTGCAGGTTTTAGGTGAGTAGAATGTTTTCGATACACCCAAGGATTAATTAATACTGCCAGTATAGGAAAACTTCTAATGTTTATAAGATAAAGCATAACTTCTAGTGTTTATAATTGTGCACTACAGGTCAATCACTTTGTGGAAAGACAATTTATCCTATCAAAGAACACAGAGCCCCCAACTAGCAGTACTCATGAAAAATGTCAAGGGGTATAAGAGTTGCCCAAAGTTGCTTGTATGTGACAATTAATAACAACCATAATTAAATTTCATTGCAAGAATAATTGCAATTTACATTCATATGGAGAAGGAAAAAAAAAAAAAAGAGTATCTGAATGCATATTTCCAGCTAAGTAATAAAATAGTGACTGGCATCTTCATTACACCTGTGTTTGCTATATAGATTTCAGAATTTCAAATTCAAGGAAAATCTATTATATTCAGTTAAACACGGATGCAAGACTCCCACTTTGAAAAGGCATAAAAGATATTTGTCATATGTTTTTCACAACATTCTCAACAGCCTCCCTCAGCAGAAGCCTCTCACCCATGGCAAAAAAATAACTGCAGATAACATTTAAACTGATTAACATGCTTGAGTCCTCTGTTTCACTCAAAGGCAGTTTCCATTCTGCAGAGGATGACTTAAAAATTTATACATCGGTTCTCTCATTTTGTGAGCAGTCAGTGAGTGGTCATTCTGTCACCTGATTAGAATCACATTTGAGAGCCTCGGATAAAAGGCATAACATTTTATTATCACAAATGTCTCCTGCTTGAACTCCACCTATTTTTAGCCACTTGTGCTATTAATCAGCAGCATGGATCCCCACCAGGGTGACAAGCCCGAGCTCCTGACACTGGCCAAACAAGAAATGGAACAGAAAGCACAGCATGAGCGAAGTGAAGGTGACAGCCATAATACAGGAAACAAAACAGACGGTGAGAGAACCCTGCTTTACAGAACAAGCAGGACTCAAAGCCTTCACATTTACCTTCCCTGTAATAACTGTGCACAAGTGACCAGAAGCCAAAGCAGAAAAGTTTGTAAAAAAGTATAAATTAGCCAACCCAAAAAGAGTAGTCTGGAGGAGTGGTAAATTAAAGCAGGAGTATTATTCACTGCTTTGGGAGAAAGGATAAGCATCCAGGAATTTGACACCAAGAATCAAATTGTCAATCTGTAAGAAGCCTAAGTGCTACAGCAGATTTTTATGATTTTTAAGAAAAGCTTAAAAAGTTACTTTGCTTTTACTTCTTAGTGAATGAAAAAAAAATTCAAAACTCATTTTACTATCAGGTAAAAAAACTTCACTGAAGGTCTTGTGTCCATCTTGCAGCTGTACTACCTCCAGACTTTCCTGCATACTGGATGCATTTCATGGCACACATCTGAGCAAACTGAGATAAACACACAGCAGAAAGCTGGAAGATTTTTATCTAAACTCTTATTTCTAGTAATTCTTATCTTCATTAATACATAACCAAAATGCAAGCAATTTTTGTACTGGTATTGCTTGCACCTAAAATAAATATTAAAAGATATTTTCAGGCCCTATACAGTTTGCTCCTAACTAGTCCTCACAGTCAATATACTGCTTAAATGAAACAAAGCCACATGCTAAGAATAGCAGAAACAGAACACTGAGGATGACAAATAATACACATAGTATGAGCACAAGTCAAGAAGAGTCCTACCACAGGCTTCTGTCTGAAACTGAATTTGCACTGTACATTTTTCAACCATCCTGACATGAAAGGAGAATTTTGAAATAAAAAAAAATTGCAGTGTAAACTTCTTTGTAAATATCATGTTTAAAGCTCATCTTGATTTAATTAATCCATATAGTTTTATAGTGTGCAAGAAGTTAGGTACCATAGATTCAACTACTTTTTCATGCCAAGAGGAAAAATTACTATATAAATAAATAAAGAGATAAGTTCTCTGCCAGAGAAAGATATGCTTAATGAATCCAAGGCTATTTAAAATATTTACACCCTAAGTAAAACTTCACCCTAGCAAGTTCTTAAATCGCCAGGTGGCAATGCCTTTGGCTGCACACATCTTTTCCTCTAGGAAAAAAGGATGTAGGGGCATGTTTGCCATGTGTCATTCAACACCACCATCATAATTTGTTAGGAATGTTAGGAATGTTAGGAAATGGGTTCTTTGATGCTAGATTGTGTACTAGAATTCTGATCATTTACCCCAACTTGTGCACTTTGTTAGCATGTAAGTGTACTGTTCCCAAATCTCAAACTGGGCAGTAATATCTGCATTTGATTATAACAGTTTTTATCCATAAGAAGAAGGATCAACATCTCATCTGAAAGAGACAACAAGATATCCAAGACTGAGATGCCTTCTGGGTCCATGGCTACTGTATTACTGAGCACCAGTCTGGGAAAGCCAGAGAGATAAACTGCACTGAATTGTCAGCAGTGCAGGTAACTGCAATAGCTTCAGTTCTCCTGCTGTTCTCACAGCCTGGCTGAAATCAGCACTGGACCGAAGACCAGATGGCTGCCCCCAAAAGCCAGAAAAGAGGAAGGAATTATTGTGAAAAACATGTCATAATTTCCATTAACGAGTAGAAATTACAATACAGGGAAGGACATACTAACGGTGAGCCCCTTCCTAGTATGTCTCAGAGAAAATATATATTAATTATACATTAGCATTTCTGTAAATTTAATTTCCAGATATTCATTAAACCAAACCTCTAAAAGCTAGAGTGGTAGATGTGATCATGTAATCTTAAATAAAGTTTTACTCATTTAAGAGATACTGAGAGAGAGATCTGTGAGAAAACGGTCTTAAAGTACATAATTAAAAAACTATTCCAGTGTGTGTGTCAAAGGGAGCAATTTAAAAATAAGTGTTTTCCATCCTTAAGTGCCAAAGACTGCCACAAGAGACTTGGTCCATATCACAAAGGAAGTTAATGTTGTCCTGAGCTACATTTGAGGAGAGTTGCAGTGATCCAAGGGGTGATCCTTCCCCTCTGCTCAGCACTGGTGAGCCACGCCCGGACTCCTGCTCATGGACAAACGGAACAGAGCCAGGGAAGGGCCTCAAGGACGATTAAAGGACTGGAGAATCTCCAGAATTTCCTGGGAGGAAAACTGAGACAGCTGAGACTGATAAGCCTGGAGAAGGCTTGGGGGAGATCTTATGCATAAATATCTAAATATCTGAAGGGAGAGTGCAAAGCTGGAGCCAGGCACTTCTCAGTGGTGCCCAGTGATGGGACCAGAGGCACAGGGGACAAACTGAAACACAGGAGTTTCCCTCTGAACATCAGGAAACACTTTCAGCATAAGGACAGCAGCACCAGCACAGGTGGCCCAGAGACACTGGGGCATCTCCTCTGTCAGAGGTACTCAAAAGCCAACTGGACACAATCCTGGGCTTGAGGAGGCCCTGCCTGAGCCTCTGGGTTGGACATGAGGACTTCCAGAGCTCCCTGCCAACCTCAACCACACTGTGAAGAAAAGACTAAGTCACCAGTTAAGCTGAACTCAAAGAACATCCCTTTACTTCTGAGTGCCCACACAGAGTGTGGGTGTTTAACAAATGTGGCACAACAAACCCTCTTTAAATTCACACTTTTAATAATTCAGGTTATCTTGTTTATGTAGGCACACAAAGAAAAAACCCTAAGCAGCCATATTTTCATATTTGGGGGATGTGTTTTCTTTACTCTTTTATTTTTTTAAGGAAAAGAAATCAAATTATCTGGAACTGCTGCAGATCCTGTGCATCAGCAGCTGAAGAGGCTCCCACTACTTAACCTATAGGACTGTACCCTTTGCTAAGAGCAGTAGAAGATTGAGAGCCTGGCATTGCCCCAAACTGACCTTGAGCTGGGAATTAATTTTTAAGAGCCTTTTGTTTCCCCTCATTGTGCTTTAACAAATTTTAGGCTTTCCGTCTTCAAGGATTGTTACTGCAAAGCTGGTGTGCAGTTACACTAGGGTGCTTCCATATTGGAGAGAAAAATGCAAAGAACACTTTCTGAACAAAACATGTCTAAAAGTTTAATTAGATTTCTGACTACATCAGAATAATTATTCCACAAATTGGGGGACCAGAGCAGGTCTGTACTTTTACTTTAAAAAATCCAACTAGTGCATGATTGTATGCATTCCTTAAAAGAGTTTCTACCTGAAGCTATAAGCGACAAGAATTTAACTAAAGCAAAATGAAAGCCATGTGCCAGCTAGTGCAAGAGATCATCTGCAAAGATATTAACCAGGTAAATGATGCAACAAGACTAAAACAAAATCACAATAAATACTCCTTATTTGCTAATCTATTTTATTTAAAATGTCCATAAAAAGCCTTCATCATTTATAAATGGAAACATAATTTTCCAGTTGAGAGCATTTCTTCAGCTTTTTTTTTAATCAATTAATATAATTTTTCCTAACTTACTTTCCATAATGAGAAGGCAGATGCACATAACTAAAAGCCTGTCACTATTTCAGCTTTAAGACTGCCCAAGGAGAAGGGACATCACACTTAGGGGGATTCCAAGTTGTCAGCAGTGCCTTTGTTTCACAGCTAGGTCCTTGCCAAGGCATTTAAAGGCAAGCTTGGTATTTTGCACATCACTAACACCCACCCATCCTTCACATTTCCCTCCACTACTGCCCTTTTGTATTATACATCAAAGCACAGACCTATTAAGTAGCATGATAGGAAAAAAAAAAAAAAAAGAGACACTAATGTTACTTACATTCCATCACACTGTTACTCCTTGCTTTTACTTGTCATTCCCTTTGAATCCCCTATTGATGTGACACATTGGGACGTGGATACACTACAGATGCAGCATGATTCATCAGGAGTATACGGCTCCACTTGCAACACAAAAATGGTTTTAGGAGACACCCAAGTTCATTGACTCCATGTTTCTCACTGGGAGCCATTTTAACAATTGTTTTCTCGGCTTTCTCAGGCCACTTTCCCTGCATCCCTGCTCTGCAGTCAAGGACTGTGTTCTTACAGAGATGTGGGCAGTGGGCTGAAGTAATGCATGCTGGATTGTTCCCTTCATCCTGCCTTCAAATACCCTGAACTGGAAGGGACCCACCAGGATCACTGAAATCCAGTTCCTGGCCCAGCACAGGCCAACCCCACAAATCACACTGTGTGCCTGAGAGCATTGTCCAAATAACTGAAAACAACCTTCTAGATGGGAGAAACCAGAGCAACCTAACCACAATAATGCAGTAACAAGAGATAAAAGGACAGAGGGCAAAATAAAATAATCCTAAAAGTTTGAGACAATAACAACCTGTAATTAAGGATTTCAAAAACACACTGTGGGCGGAAAATGTTCAGAGTCAGTGGAAATTGTGACTAGATCTGATGATCTCCTGAACTCCTGACATCTGACAAGTTAATTGAGCCATTCATGCCCCTTTAGCAGCTCCAGCTACTTTCATTTTCTAAGGAAAAAATACCTTTCCTAGATCAAATCTTTCTATGACACAAGAACATAATATCTCCTTGATGATGAGTAGCCTTGAGGAGCTTATATTGTGCTCTGTCTCAGGAAGAAAGAGGACATAAATATCTGCAGAGATAGAGAGAAGAAAAAAACCACTGGAAAATAACAACTCCATGAGCATTTAATACTGGCATAGAGTGGCATGATCACAGCCCTGACTGTTCATTCCTGCCTGTTTCACCTCTGGCTCATTTTAGCTGGGTTTAGTTCTCCCAGCCTGCAGAGGACAGGACAGTGTGAGGACAGCACAGGAGCAGAAGTGATGGCCTGCTCGGGAGAAGGCAGATCCATCAGGAAGCTTTTTTGGCCCCAGGGGAACTTTGTGCTACCTTAAAATGTGTGTGAAACTACACTGTTAATACTTAGGTGTTGCCAGAACTGAAGAGTACAACTTTATTCTGTAGTCCATTTTCTATAAAACCTTGGGATTCCACAGGATGATTACTCAGGCGTACTATTCCAAGTACCTGACTGCAGGTTGTGGCCAAAGTAAAACTGAAGCCCAGCTGTATTCCTTAAAAATCACCATCTCTACTGAAAGCCCTGTGCCTTCCTGCTGCTTTGCATTTTCATTACTCTCTGTAGTTTTGTCAAGTTTGCTACTTCATATAAAGAATATAGTCTTTCATGTTAAAGGAAACGCACACGTACTCAGAAAAATTATATGAATTTTGCTGTTTCAAATAACTGAGGACAAATCTGGCTTCCAGTTCCTCTAAAAAGGTTTGTCTAACACTCCCTGCAAACTCCTCAAAGAGTAACTTGTCAAAAGTTTCACAATAGAAAACTTTTTGAGAGAGAAAAATCCTGTAAGCTACACCACACAGGCAAAAATCACAGTTATCCAAGGAGGATTTGGGACAAACAAGAAGATGGAGAGAGACTTCTTACAAGGACATGTAGTGACAAGACAAGGGGTGATGGTTTCAAGCTGCAAGGGCAGGTTTAGATTAGATATTACAAAGAAATTCTGTACTGTGAGGGTGGTGAGACACAGGACCAGGTTGCCCAGAGGAGCTGTGGATGCCCCATTGTCACTCTGTGACATCACAAACAACATGAGACCTTCGAAGGTTAGATGGTTTATTAGGCGGGGAATTATTTATATACTATTGTACAGAGACCAATGATTGGTGCAGCAAAGGCAAACCCTTTCAACTATTGACATTGGTCAACCAAGAGGGACATAAAGAGAGTCCCTCCTTCAGAAAGGAATGTAAACATTCAGTCCTCTTTACAGCAATGTCCTGGGAAAGGAATTTTCAAGTCCAAAACATTTCAAGCAAGTAACCAGGGCTACACTCCATCCCTGGAAGTGTTCAAGGCCAGGCCAGATGAGGATTTGAGCAAGCTGGACAAGTTAAAAATGTTCCTTCCCATGGCAGGGGTGTTGGAACTACACCATTCTTAAGGTCCTCTCCAATACAAACCATTCCACGACTCTCGGACAATAACTAGTGCAGCCAACCCATCAAACTTAATTGCTACCAATGAAATATGACATAACATAAAATAACACAACGTCAGTTTCCAACAATAAGCTTCCACTGTTCAAAATTAAGGAAGAAATCCGTAAAATGTGATTTAGATTAGATTACAAAATTGATCCTGACTTAGGAAGCATCTCATAATATTTCCAATTTTTGCAATACTGACTCTATATTATTTGCAATCCTGTTTAAAAATTTTAAGATGTTACCTCATTTTACTTCCATATTCATTAGAATGAAATTTCTAAATTCCTAACATATCAGGGCATGTCTCTATCCCATTTCTGTTTGAAATTTAGGATTAAAAATTAGTTCATGAAAAAGTAGGTTATAGTGGAAAGAATGTATTTAAATGGTATTGTAAAACGAAAAAACTAAAAATTGTATGAGCAATGGGAAGAGTGACTGGGCATTGAAAAACTACAGTAACATAAAAAGAACTTAAGATTAAAGGGATAAGCAATGAATGAAATGGAATGACAGAATGAATTACAGCCTAGGCCTCAGTTTTTACTAAAATACTAAATCAAATTTTAAAATTTTCCCACCATTTCTGTCAAAATTAAATACTATTTCAATTCTAGAAACCTACATAAACAAGTGAGAATTGCGGTACTAGCGGCTTTATAAGCCTCAAAAATTCCAGTGTGCAGACAGAAGAAATTACTTTTTGTCCCCTCTGATTGACCTCAGGATGAGTCTGAAGCAGTTTGCTTTAAAAGCTGTTCAGTAACCAAATGCAAGATGAATGATAGCTGCTTCTTGCAGGAGATCAGTGGTTTAACTCATTCCTTATTTCCATTAAATTCAACAACTAAATATCACACATCCATGGGACAGATTTGGAGGAAAGAGAAACGTGTCACCCAATTCTCGATATAGCCAAGCAGAAGAAAGAGATGGCTAAAAGCTGTGATTCTGAGAGATATTAAATAGCCCTGTGTCATAATACTTTCAGCAAGTGATGACACAAGACACAAAAAGTATGTTCAGAGAACGAAGAATATATTTTTCTCCTGGGATGCTTGTAAATATTTAAAGTTAGGGAAAAGACACAGTAATTTATTGGTGATTGTCAGAGGAACAGAGAAGGAAATTTTCTCACCAGTAAATCACCACTCTTTCTGCCAAGAAGTAATCAGTTATTCCACACTACTACATCTCAGCTGCTCTTACTTGTCACTGTGATGTATCTCCACTTTGAAAAAAGTTTCTGAATACAAAATTTATAATACTTTGTAATTAGTGCAGTTTATTCCTTAAGCTCTAATGCAGAGTTACTATTGTAGCTCAATGGAAAAAAATATAATTGGCCAAATTCTATCCCAACATAATTTATGCTGAATGCAAATCAAAGTAGTCACTCAGGCCCTGTGATGATGAAAGAGAACAGTGAAAGCCAGAAAACTCAATCCTTTGGGATGGAAGGAGGTAAGGAGGTAAGGAGGACTGAGAAAAAATGGTATCCTGAGCTTCATCCAGAGCTCAAAATGAGCATTGAGAAATCCCAGATGACCTCACTTCAGAAGCAACTGGTGTATATTGTCTTAGCTCTGTTTTCAAAGCTGGCAGGTCTGCTCCAGGCTACATGCAAAAATGAGCTACTTAGGGAAAAAAAAATTAATTAAACCTAACATACCATCATGAAAAGAGAAGTAAAATATCCTGGCAAAGCAATCAAAAAGAAAGGATTTACATTTTTGGTCTAAAAATTTTCTAGATTTTTGTACAATTTTAAGTAGAAAAATAAAATTATAATTGATTTTCACTTGATATTAAAGAAAATTTATTATTCATATGAATAAATCTAATCATAAGCATGAAGCATGACAAAACAAAAAAAAATCATCTTCAAAGGAAAATTTCCCTTCAAGATGACATTTCTTTACACTTAGAAACCCATTTTTTTTATGTTCAAACTTTTGTCAGAGCTATATTCCAACTCAGTGCAATTCAAAAGCCTCACAGATTATACGAGCCATTTTTACCTCCACCATTTTGTCTGTATCAGGCTATTCCCACCCACAGCAATTAATATAATTCTACTCAAACAGCACACACCTACTGCTTCCTACTTTAGTTCAGGGCAGAGCATCATCTCATTAATTTATAATTTAATTTTTCTAGGCATGTCCCATTGATCATTCTTTATGTACCATTAGTATCCACCTGTAATCTCATGAAAGACTGATCTTTTGTTATTACTATAAAGCATTATTTTTAAAAAAATAGAGCAGTCATTTTGTATAAATGGTCTTAAAAATTCTTCCTAGTGTTGAAATAAGCTTAAATTTTCCACTTGTCTTGATGCCTATGAAATTGGATTTGAGTACAATTGCCCTCCAAACTCAGGCAGTTAATCAATGTCCTCTGCCCCATAGCACTATTTATTTTAGAGCTGATTTACTTAAACATTATAAAGAAGACAATAAAGAGGCCTCAGTGCAGTTTTCATGGGAATCACATCTGTTTCTTATTGATTTAAAAAACCTTTGGTACCCTTAATTTTCTACCCCTCAGAAAAGGTAGAATTACAAAATATTTCTCAATATTAGTAAAGTCCAAAAGGTAGAATTACAATTATTGTGAAAAATTGTTTTTATTAACATGCTTCTAATATAGTTTATTTGACATTAGTGCAAACCAAGATTAGAATAACAGAATTTAGGATGTAAATGGTATTTGGCAACAGAGAGGTTAGATGAACAGAAATTCACCTCTCCTTTTAGAATTATTACTAGAGAACAAAATCTTAGACTTATGCTGGTAGGTTCAGAAAAACCCCAATATTATGGTCAAATAAGTAAATCCAGAAAAAATAGTGAAAGGATTCAGCTTGTTCTCCAGCTGGAGGAGGGAGTGTGTAAAACAGAAGGATTAAAAATTCCTAAGTGACATGGAAAACACAAACATGAAGAACTAAGTTCACTGTCCTGTCAACACACAAGAACAGTTTTTAAAAGAAGGACCCATAACATTCTAGAAATTATTAAGCAAGAATGTGACATAATTTTTGATTTAGCACTTTCTGAGCTGAAACTTTCTGAAGGCTGGAAAAGTAAACTAGAGAAATATGTTTGCCCTATTCTTTTGTACTCTTTTAGGTAAATGCTACAGGCCATCAGTGCTACAGGTAAATGCTAAATGCAAGAGAGAATGTATGGGCTGTGTGGGTCCTGAGTGTGGCCTAGAACTGCTCACTGGTAAGTACTGATGTTCCGCAGTTAAAAATAGGACCAAGGTTAAACTGAAGAAAATACAAGCCAAAAATAGATATAGGAGTTCCATGGGATATTCAGTTCCAAGTTCTATTTCTATAGAGCACATGGATATAGATGATCAGCTGGCTACAGATCTTGTAGTGAAGGGATTTATATTTTAATTAGAAGAAATAGTCAATAGGGGTAACCAAGGTATGCTGGAGATGATTCTAAACCCTTTCCTTAAAATGCAAATGTTGCAGAAGTTTCTTGTGATGAATTTGACCAAAAAAGGCATACTCTCACAAAGAACAGACCAGCTGTGATGGGGGACACAGTAGTCACAAAAGTGAACTCCAAGTGAACTCCCCACATCTGATCAGCTGAAAAGGCCTCTGGCCCTGACAGCTCATATTGACTATAATGGGAGCTTGGGTAACTAATTCATTACAGGGACCTACATGGACACAACTAAGCATGGGTGTCATAAACTGAAGTTGAAACCAGCCACACTTAATTCAAATGTGCCTTGACTATTCACATTTAAGTAATGCATATTATGATGCTTTTATGATTTTATTATCTTCCAGCCAGGCTCGAATTGCTGACCCCATTTAGCTTTCCAGCTAATAGCTGCTTGATGATTTGCCAAAACCAAAATCATGTGTACGGATTGTTCTTTGCTGAATTGATTGATTCAGGACTCATTTTCAAGATCATGTCTTCCCCATTTGCAGATGTTCTGTTCTCCTTAATAAGGACAGGAAAGCTGACAAGACTTGTTAGAAAATTCATATCACTTCTCTTCTGTTATTCCAGTCTGCAGATTGTCTGAAAACTTGCTCCTTCTATTCTTTTTTTTTTTTTTTTGTCAGAACCAATAAATCCTACACGTCATCCAATTTTTATTTTCAGATAGGATTTTCAAAGAGACCTAAGGGATTCTCAAGTCTTATTAGAAGTCACTAGGAACTGGGCTTTTAACTTTTTGAAACTTCTTATCTTGATCCGGTAAGCTTTCACATTCTGCAGCCCTGAGTCAACACAGACAGCAGATAATCACTGACACCAAGCAAGGTTTAAAGGACAGGTTTTAAATCAAAGAGCTATTTACCTGACCACAACCAAAGCTGATGCCTGTACCATTGCAATCTTGCTATCAAGTCTTATGATTCCTCAATACATAACTTCAAATGTCAAGATAACTCTGGGATGCTGCTACCTGTCCTTTCAGACTGCTCCTAAAAATAAATGAAATGGACCAGCAACAATTCCCTGACCCTGGTATTTATGAACAAGCATGGCTCACATGCATTTGGCTGACTTCTGTCACTCTGTCTCCTTTTTCTCCAAAATAAAACAGCTGCATCCTACCTCCCTGAATCCTTAGCCAATAACATATAGTCTTTGCCTGAGTATTGTCTGCAAAAGTGCTTATTTAACACTCCAAACTGCACCATGGACAATGACCACGCTCTTAGTCAAGGAGTTTGGATGATCCTATATCTGTTCTCAGGCCCAAACTGTGTCCAGGATTAGTTTATTAACAAAGACATAACCTCATGCTCCTAGAGGATGATGCAGTTTGGGTGACAGTTGGATTTTTTTACTTGGTATTGTAAGGAAAAGTAGGCATGGGGGCATTTCACTGAAGACTATTTTTTCATAAAGCATTTATATTCTTCTCTGGGGAAGTAGCTTTCTCTGTCTTTTCTTAGCCTGAAGACATAATGAGATTCTCTAAAAATGGAGAAATCATTCAAAAATACTTTGTCATCTTTTCAGTGTGGTAGGCTTTCTCTGCCAAGGGTTGGGTGAGTTCCATAAAGCAGCTTTAATAAACCCTTTAACAAAAATATTTTGAGAGATGTCTGTTTCCTTCACCATCACAGTGTAAGTGTCGAAGTTGAAAGGTGAAGGCTTGCAGGCTCAACATGGAATGTCAACCATAACTTTGAGACATGCCAAATCCAGATGAGAGAGAGTTTAGAGTGCTGCTTCTTCTCAGCCCCCAATTACTGATGTGTATTTCCATTCTTAAGAACCCCATTTCTATGAGGTGATAACTTCCTGTTCCTTGTTTGGAAAACTGTTGCCTACACTGAAATAGCTTAGCCAAACACTTAATTTATATGCATGTCTGACACAGGTCTTCCTAACAGTGGCCAAATTCTTTGGATCTGGACCTCAACATTTTTGCTGCCTTTTCTTGCCTGATCCAGGTTTCACTTTCCACTTTTCCTGTACTATTCTCATTCTCAGCGCCTAGTTATTTCTCTGGTTTCAGTTCTCTCATTTTGAAATTATTGGTCATTCCTTAAACAACATACTGTGTTATCCCACGTCTTTCCTTTCCCCTCTTCCTTCTGCAAGTTTTCTAGGAGAAAGGTATTCCTTGTCTCAGGTCTATTACCTGTCTCTCCTGCCATATATTAAAAAACAATTAATCTGTTGCCTTATTATATTCTGATTTTATCCTTCATTCAAACTTCTTCTAGATATCCAAATCATATATTTTATATGTGAGTTCTTCCTTATGCAAACCACTATTTTACTGTGACATCCTCAGGGCTCTGAGTTCTCTCCCCTCCTAGAGGCAGCTCGAGGCCAATTCACTGCTTTCAGCTGTCATGACAAAAAAGCTGGAATTGGAGACTCCCCACTCCATCTCTTGGGAGCTGCTATTAAGCTAAGACCATGTCCCCTGGTCTGAACTGCAGTGCAGCTCTGTTGCCACCGTATCAGTGCCTTGGCATGCCCCCTATTGATCCAGGCCCTGACCCAGACCTTCAGGTTTAATATCTCAGCCTGATCTCAGGCCTTCTCCATCACCATGGGCTTGCTGTGGCCCAGACTCTCAGCTAAACCTGCGAGGGGTCATCAATGTCCCCTGCTTGCCTTGCTCAGGTGTGGTGGGACTGGCTCCTTGTCCGTGAGGCTCCTGCCTGTGCCAGCTGTGTTCCCATCCTCAGCTGCCAGCTCACTTTCCTTCAGGAGCAGACTGCCTCTGCTGCTCCCTGGCAGGTTCTTTCTGGGCCATTTTTCATTCAGACTTTTACTTCTGCTGAAATAGCACTTGGCTTCTACCGTGTGAGAGATAAATACATTCAAAAAGCTCTTGCTTCTTTCATTATTCTTGATTTAAATACTTTATTTAGATAGTGTGCATTGATGATAGAAGGTTTGTTTTTTCTCTTTTAGTAATCCCTCAGGAAATATGGAGATTATAATCTGTTTCCTTTATTAATAGGCTTCTCCCCCGAGTCTAGTAATTTCCTTTTTAGCATTTTCTAGTGCTTTCCTTCTTTATATGCCTTTCCTAAGGTGGCTTTCCTCTCCAAAGTTTCAGTTTCTATTCTTAAATCAAAAACATGCCTTTCCAGTCTTTCTGTACTATCTTTTCTACTACTTACTTGCTTACTGGTATTGACTCTCTGGAGAGAAATAGTTGAACATAAACATAAACTAGGAAAGCCTAGTTTTCTTCAGTTGTCACCTGTATTTACAACAATTTAAAAGTTACTTTGTACACACCTACACTCTTCACTCAAATGTGAAGGTGTACTATAAGACCTGATGTAGCTAGGAACTGTTCAGTTATTTAATATTGTTATAGATACTTTTCTGTCTCTTGGTTTTTACTTTTTTTTCATATTTTACCTTTTTGATTCTATTTCATCAACTTATATTCCCTTTAACATCCATGCAAAAGACTGTATGTTCATCAACTTTGTTGCAAGAGCTATTTCACTGTCCCACTCTCCTACTGTTCTTGTCTAATTTTTTAATTTAAAAAATGAAACAGCAGATCATGGAATCACAGAATCACAAAATGCTTTGGGTTGGAAGGGACCTTAAAGACCATCTAGTTCCAATCCCCCTGCCATGGGCAGGGACATCTTGCACTAGACCAGGTTGCTCAAAGCCCCATCCAGTCTGACTTTGAAAACTTCCAGAGATGGACCATCCACAGCTTCTCTGGGAAACTTGTGCCAGGGTCCACCACTCCCACAGTAAGGAATTTCTTCCTAGTATCTAATTTAAACCTGTCCTACATCTTAAGGTCATTCCCACTTGTCCATACCCTTGAAAAAAGTCCCTCTCCAGGTCTCTAGTAGCCCCTTTAGGTACTGCAAGGTGCTATAAAGTGACCCCAGAGCCTTCTCCAGGCTGAAGAGCCCCAACCCTCTCAGCCTGTCTTCACAGCAGAGATGCTCCAGCCCTCTGCGCATCTTTGTGGCCTCCTCTGGACTCACTCCAACAGGTCCAATGTGTCTCTCTTATGTGGGGGGCCCCAGAGCTGGATGCAAAGTTCCAGGTGAGTCTCACCAGAGCAGAGCAGAAGGGAAGAATCCCCTGCCTCACCTGCTGCCCATGGTGCTGGTGATGAAGCCCAGGATGTGGTTGGCAATCAGGTACAAGCATCTCATTGTTTACTCCACCTGAAAGCCTCAATGGTTCTCTAACACCTCTCCTGTTCTTTCATGTCCAGGAATGCATTATTCTCCTTCATAAGTTTATTATGGAGAAGGCAGCATACTTATGCAAAACATGAGACTAAATTAGAAAGCACATGTGATTTTAGATTTTTTAAAACAAGTTATTTCGCAACACAAAGGTTGCATAAAAAAAGACTGTTTTAATTGGGCCCTTGGAACACATCTTTATTAAGAACATTTACTGTCAATGATTCAATCTTTTCATGAAAGAATTTATGCCGTCATGATCTGCATTTGTGTAAAACCCTTTGCTCTGAGTCATTCAGCTGATGGCTACTTTCCAAAATGCTGAAATTACTCACCACAAATCTACTGCAGTGACAGAAATGTAAGTTTTGAATAATGGATTTAAGAAGCTATATTACATTTTGGCTCATAAGCTGTATTACCATAAAAGAGACATTAAATATATGCGTGCAGTACAGCAAGCTCCCAAAACTCATCAATAGGGTGACAAATGACATGAGAAATTTAACGTCGTGAGTTTCAGGAGTCAGTTGGGATCCAGTTTAGAAAAAGTTAGTCTTATGATCAGAGACACCCAATCTTTAATACCAGAATTATTATTACTTTCAAAGGAGATGTTATTTGAAGCTTTCATCTACTTTTCAGAGCAATGAATAAACCTGGTGACAAATTTCATGTTTTCTTGATGAGCAAAAGTACCAGAAGATGCAGTACCTTCTTTCCATTTTTTACCCTTCTTCTGCCTCCTTATTCTGATCTTCCAACCTTCTATGTTCTGCAAATTAAATACAGGCCAAAGGAGGGGAAAGGAAGATAACCCTCAACAAAACCCAACAGGTTTCCTCATCTTTCTGAGCTCCAAGCAGGAGATATATATATAGATAAAGATATATAGATACACAGATATACTGTTTTCTGAGTACAAGAAGGGGAGAAGGAACTGGGAGAAATTTTGACAGACCAGCAGCAAAATGTTGAGGGTCTCGCATGTAGAAGCAGCCCTGGGGGAGTAGAACAGGGTTACTGTTAATGTTCTTATTGCTTTTGGTGTTCAGAATGCAGCTGGGCATTAGTAGGCAGCGCTCCTAAATTTACTTAATTCTGTCAATAATTCACAGCAAACCACAGAGAACTGTTCATCATGAGAATTAGTGGCCTCACCACAATGATGAATCAGCCTCTCAGATGTTTTAATATGGGAGAATTGTGCTGACATTGGAGTGGGTCGGGGCTGAGGGGAATCAGACAGAGTAGAAAACAAAACAATAAGTAATTTTTTTCCTAAGGGTGAAGAAAACTATAAAACCTATTTGCAGAATATTAATCCTTTTAATAAGTCTTAAATAGGTAGCCATGGACCTCACCTGCAAATCACATGGTGACAATCATGAAGAGAATCATGGCTCTGGCTGCCAACCTCACAGCATTTTATTTTATTAGTATAATGTTAAATGCATGTTTCTGGCAACAAGAAGGGTGAAAAATATTCTGAACCAGAACAGTACTGCCAATCTGACCAGCGTAATTAGTACTATGTCCAATTTTCATTCTGCTTTTTTGTCTTTGGGCAGTAAGAAAAATAGAAACTTATTATAATGCTAGACTCCCCATTCTAAAATGAGATTTAAATATCCTAGATGTATTGGGAGGAGTAGGGCCTTCTGCTTATATTGGGGTTTTTTGACACATTGGTGAAGTTTTCATTGAAACAGTCCTTTTCAACCCACATATGCCAATAAAAAAACATCTGTAATGCCATTGGTCTTAGTAAAAGATTATGATAAAATCAGGAAAAAAAACATAAGAACATTGTAAGAAAAAAAATAAGGGGGCTTGGCAGTTTTTTATTTTAAAAAGTAATTTCTATCATTTCAAGTCATGAATAGTCTCTCAGTATACACTGAAGAATCTATCTACACTGCAGAAAGAAGACAAATACAAACTCATTACTCTTTTCAGGCCTTTGGAGGACTTATGCATTTGAGAAGTTTTTTAATATAGGCTTACAAGCATTGTCATAAATTATTCAGAGTTTGATTTTATATTGGATTTGTTCCACAATGCAGTGATCAATCTGGGCTACTTTCAGAAATGAGCATGGCAGTTTCTGTGAAATACAGAAGTTAATAAATCCTGTTTTAATTGTCTATAGTGTGTCACTGTGGGTCAGACAATGGGTCAGACATTTGCTTTATTAGTGCAGACTCTGATCACTGTTTCGCCGCACAGTCGAGAATGAGTTTCCCAGTTCACTTCTAGTGTTTCATTTAATGAGATACAGAAAAGACCTTTCAGGTGTATTGGTGGTTCTATAACTCCACTAGCTTGCAGGTTTTGTGCAGGATTTCATCATTAGCAGATAATTACCATTAACACTTTCTGCCATATTGCTCTCCTGTTCTCACTGTAGTCATAGAAAGGCACTTCATTTGACACCTACTTGACTTCCACAACTATTTTATGATGGAAAATTTTGCTAATTTTTAGTGGATTAGAAATAGTATATTTTGTTAATGAAATAGCTTGCCTACAGAGAAGTACGGTCAAAGAAAATAAATTACTGTGCCTTCCACTAAGAATAGATGGCATCTCATGTATCTGAAGGAAATGTGTCAGCAATACATCACTACTAAAATAAGAAAAACTTTTTCCATGAAGCAACACATAGGCAAAAATATTCCTTATCAATTTTGATGAGATCTGACAATATACATCAACATTTCTCTTCTTAAATGCTTGTCGATTTTCCTGTATGTTTTCCAATATTGTCCTAATCTCAATATTTTTGTAGATTATTATCAATCTTTCTCTTTTCCCTCTATCCTCACACTCCTCTTCTTACTATTGGTGATCTGGTCTTGCCCTCTCATGATTTCCTCATTGATCCTTTCAAAACTTGCTTTACTTAATGTTGATTATAACATTCCCAAAATATACATTCAGCCGCCATATAGAATAGAATAGAATAGAATAGAATATTTCAGCTAGTAGAGATCAACAAAACCCATCTAGTCCAACTGGATGACACGCAGAAAGTTGCCAGTTAACCTTTTAAAATCTCACAATACAGCAATTAAATCACAGTCAATATCCACACTATCAAGTGCAAGTAAAAGCTTTTTTTCTTTCACCGTAAATTAAACTTTTCAATGGAAATAGATCAACATAAGAGAACCATATTTTTTTTGAGATTCAGGAACAAATGCAGCCCATCTGAACGAGGAAGCTGCACACCTGGTATAACATGGAAGGGGCTGGATTTAGCAGCAGGTATAGATTCCTTCACCCCTTCAAGTAACCTGTACCTGATAGCAGTGCCAAAATCTTGAACAGAATGACAGATGTAACATAACTGAAACAACAGAGTGAAAGCATGAAAAAAAAATCAAGCAAAAATCTTCTTAAAAATAATAAAGGGATATGATGAAAATTCCTCTGGGAATGCAGTTAAGGTATTTCTGTGCTTGTACCAGCATAATCCTCATGCACATTTTTTGTGAAGATCTTGGAATTTACCATGTAGCATTTATTGATTTTTGAACCTCTGTAAGGTAAAAGGATTTTGTAAAGCTTTGTTCACTGAAGTGCATTGCAACTCATTTAAATAGGATATAAATATACCCAGAGATTTCTATGGCAGCTGGGTAAAACCAAATGAAACTTTAAACCAGTCCAGTTTTAATGGAGAGATGAGCCTCATTTTACCCATGTTGAACCATGTATAAGTTAGATTAGCAGTATATGATCTCCCTGTGATACAGAAGCACTTCAGAGAAATATTCATCAACACAAGCAGCAACATAATTGTGTTTATGAGCTGCCTTCCATCCAGCATTCACACATAATCATTTTACACAAATCATCTCCATGACTTGTGCAACTTTATGGCATATAAAGCTATGAATCTTATCTTTTACTCAAAGTCTCTAAGCATTCCACACTGCTTGGAAAAGGTATGGGATTCCCAAGATTTTCACATGAGTTTTGGTTTTTTGTTTTTTAAGAGGAAAATTACTGACAAAACCTCCAGCCTCTCACACTTGATTATGAATACAAATCAAATCCTCAAATCCTATTTACCTTGAACTACAAGAAAAATGTTGACCAAGCTGGGGATATGTCTGTGGTATATTTCTCTTCTAGGTATACTTGTAATTGATTTTTATACAGCCATGCAAACATAGCTAAAAGCGTCCACCTGATATCAAAGTATAAAGATACAGATGTGGGCCAATCCTCTGCTGTCTTATTCCAAAAGAAGTCAGACCCTCTCGGAAAAAAAGAACCTCTCAGAAGGCTGTTGTACTTCTATCAGATGCTCTGGCCTTTTGCTCAAGCCCTGCTATGTAAGATAAGCTTTTCATTAATGCTCCAATTTTCCAGAAAGCTTCCTTATACTCCTGAGCCAACAGGACTCGAGTCCTCTGCCTTGGATATCATCCAAAGCATTAACAATGATTGCCGAAGTTTGCTTAATACCTCAGTAAATAAACGAGTTTTACATTCTACCTCCCATGGCTGTCAGCCACTGCCTGTGCTCCCAGACACTGCTGCAGCAATGGGCCAGCAGCAGGATTTAGCTGCTACCTTGGAAGAAATGGATCTGTGAATATCTCTTCAGAAAAACAGTTCATCAGGGTGTCCTCACTTGCATGGCAGTCTTAACACTGGTTTTACTCTGGTGTTTCACTGGGAACTATCTATTTCTAGAACAAAATAGATTATATTAATTCTAATAAATGATTTTATTATCTTCTGTTCTCTTACTAAGCCATATAAAACTCCATGAGTTAATATAAATTAACTCATGAACAGCATTTTTTCATATTAGCAGTAGTGGGTAAGAAAGACAAACTGTTTTGGATTCCAGAGGAGAACCACAGGATGATTTATTCACACTGATTAAATTAAACATTGAATCTTGAGTATCTTTTATAATTAACTATGTGATTTATCTAGACTGGTCTATTTGGTTGTTTTTACTGCATTCATTTTTTTTCACTTGTATACACTTTAGGTCCAACACAATATGTACATTTTAACGGATCAGACAAGCCTAATGGCTCTTTGTAGTTTAGCTTTTGTTTTTCATTTTAAACTGTGTGTTTTTTCCCAGTTGCTATGTGATGCTTGAAAATCAATTCATTAAAATGCACACTTTTCTCATGCAACTGCTGCTTCATATTTGAGTGGACATATTTGAAGGGCTTTTTCAGCTGAATAGTGCTGTGCTTCCTCAGTAAAAAAAGCTAGAAATGGTTTCCAGCTTGGAAACACAGACACGTCACGTATGTCAATGTTGATCTTTTCAACTCACTGCTAATAAAGCCTGAAATGAAAAAACATGTAAAGATAAGAGACGGAAAAACCTACATCTGTGGAAAAATAAACCTTTTCTATCTGCCCAGCCAGATCTGCATCTTCATTACTACTGCATCACTGAAAACAGACATTAAATCATAAACTGGCTCTAGTAGGATGCTCAGCACTTTCTGCCCAAAGATAAATGTAATTTCCCAGTAATTTTAGAAAGGGTGGATACTGTGAGAGTACTAAGATCTAGTTGGATGAGGAGAAATAGAGAAGGCTGAAGCAGAGCCTGTAGTCTTGCTATTTTTAATATAATCACTATAGACATATTTTTCATTAAAATCCCCAATAAGGATGGACATTTAACTCTCTTACATTCCTTAGAGAACCAATCCAATCTTACTGTTCTCCTAATCCATTTTACAGGTAATAAAGGAAGACTGACAAATCCCGTATTACAGAGATTATAAACAGTCAGTCTGCTACATATTTACTATGGCATAGCAACAAAGACAGTTGCTGAGATCATTCAACATCTGCCAACTAGTGAAAACTAAATCACAGGAGACTTTCTGGGTATTTCAGCCTTTCAAGTGGGAATCTAAATTCTATGCAAAGAAGTCTGACTCACATTGCTTTTCTATTAGGTCTCACACCTCAACAAGCTGTATTTTACACTTTCTGCTATTCTTAAAGAAGAAATCCACACATTAAGGTGTATCAAAATCCATCTAAAGATTTCCTTCCTTAAGCAAAAGAGAATGAATAGTCCAAACTGCCAATCCCAGGTTTCTACATTTTATCAGTGTCCCTCACTCCAAAGTCAAAGGGAATATTTGAATTAAGAGTGTGTTTCATGTAGGAAGAGGAAGGCAGAAAAAAACACATTGTACACGGCCACTTGCAATTTTATAAATCAGAACAATTGACAAGTACACACTACCTGAACCAAGATATGCAGCAGAAATAAAACATAGCCTGTTGCCATTTATACCAACATTTTCAGATGGTCAAAAACACCATGTTCAGTCCTCAGCCAGTAAGGTGTTTCTGGCTACATCTGTCATCTCTTACAAATCACTGATTTAGACTGCCACATATTAAATTCTTTCAGTATATGTTAATGAATCAATCAACCTGATATAACTGCTCCAGCCAGGCTCTGTACATCTATTTGTCTCCTTCACATGTGTCTCCTTCTGAGCTGCTTACACTTGGAAAATTGACATCTGCTGGAGCCAGGAATGGCAAACCACTATTAATATTGCAGCTAAGCATGAGTGTGGATTTGTAAGAGTAGCAAAATCTTGCTTGGAAGCTAAAAGAGCCCTATTTATTGGGGAAAAATTACTACTTTCATACAATTAAATTCTTGCTCTATATTATATCTATTATAAACCAAATATACTTACTTAGTCTTGGACATCACACACAAATTGATATGTCCACACTACCAGCTTATCAAAGAGTTGCATGTATCTGCAGAACGTTGAATTTGTTCTGTAAGGCCACCTAAAACAACCCTTTATTGAGTTACTCCCTTTATCATAAAAAGCTCTGGAAACAGAAGAAAAAAAAACAACCCAAACCAAAGCCTCAGACATTTACTATTCCAGCCTATAAAATAACTAGATATAGAGTTTTCATCTAAGTATAAAAATCTCATTCAGATTTTTTTCTTACTGTCCTAGACACCAGCCAGTGGAGCTCAATGTCTCTTTTAATCTTCTCTTTCTTCATCCTGTTCTGCAGGTAGGTTTCTCCTCATTATATAAACTCAACAATAGTCTGTGAAAAATTGTATTTGACAGCTCATTCCAACCTGTGCCTCTAGGACTGCATAAAGCAGCAATTCTCAAACTTTTTGGAAATGAAGCCCTCCTTTGGTAGTCTGTCTTGGGTATGATAGCTCTCCTCCTTGACAGCTACTTAGGTTTAACCTAATATGCAGTGTGATTCAGGAGTGCCAGATTTCATAATTGTTAGCAGAGGACAGGATCCTCCAGGAGTGAAGGGTGAGAAGAGGCTGTAATTACTAGCTATAGGGTTTTTTTCCATTTCCCATGGAGTTGTTAACTATCAGCAATTAAAAATAGGTACTGCTTCTACTGTGAAAAAAAAAAATGGAAATATCTGTTTCTAGTAATGACAGCTGCTTGTAGTTCTCTTTCCTGGAAAACAAGAGCTGCTCCTGTTTTACCTGAGTAGTACTTCTATGCCATACTCCTAGAATCTTATCATAGTGCTGCATGGCAGAATTACTACCTGTATGAAAAGAATGGATTTATTCCTCAATTTAAAAGTAAAAAAAAATTTAAAAACCAAAAACAAACCAACAATCTTCACCTTGTTTTTAAATACTAGATTTAGCAAACTGCTTCACTTAAGATTTATTCACCAAAGATAATTACTTCAAGCCAATCTCAGCTCCATGAGACCAACTCTAGTTCAATAATTTCAGAACATTGCAAACAGTCCTGATGGAGAAATCATGATGTGGTTGGGGTTCTCTGCTATGCTGCACTTTAGCAGTGAGGTCTATCAGGAAATTGTGAGGATTTTGAGAAAAAATGTCCTTGCAGCCTCATTGAGACAAAAGACCTGCACCCCAGTTTCCACTGACAACCCAAACCACCAGCAGTTCCAGTGGTTAACACCTGGTTAGTTCATGCAGACCATTGGAACAGATTTAAGAGGACTTTAGGAACAGTTTCAAGAGACCATAGGAACAGATTCAAGCTCAGCTTTGATTATGTTTAGACCTCAGAATGAAATAAACCAGCTGAAGAGTCTGGTGAGAGAAGCAGAAAGCTCCATCTCTACCATCTTTACTATTTCAGAAATTATGCCTAAAGCCTCTTGGTAGTCCAGCTCTTCATTTCTTTTTTGTTCTTACTTGTAAAACATTTGCATTTTTCCTCAAAATGCATCTAACAAATCATCTTTAAAAATCAAATAATTTTATTTCAGGATGACATAAATTTGTCACAATTCATTCCCCAATAATTTACATTGTTCTGGCCATGCTGCCTTTTACTATGCTCCAGCTAAAACAATTTTATATCACAAATTTATGGATTCTACTCCAACAATGTCCTATCCTTGTATCTTACTTTGTATCTCCAGTGATCTCATGTTCTAAATAAAGTGATATAACTTTCAATGTTGTTAAGTCACTCAAATTTTGACTACCAGAAGCAGAAATGCCTCCTCTAGAAATAAGTGGCACCTCTGTCAAGAACCTAGGCTTTCCATCACAAGTAGTTGCACCACAAGGGTCATTCTATTCTGGAAGTAGGTGAGCAAATCTTGTAAAAATTTGGATTTAATTCACTAGTGCTAACTAAACCAATAGACATGTAAAGTTTTCAAATGTCAATAACTATATAGATAGAACAACACATATGTACTTTAAAATGTAGGTTTTTCATAACTCTTTTTTTTTTTTTTTAAATTCTCCTTTTCTCTCTTTTCCTACACCAAACTGCCCTCCATGATGTTTTTAGCCTTCATTTGGTGAGTTGTAAGAATGTTCTGGGTCACAGCAAAAATTTTGGTAGAAGTACCTCATGATTCTAAGGGGAAATCTCCCAACTCCTGAATCATCTCACTCCTAGCAAGGCAATTCCCTTACTTTTTCAAGTAACTCTCAGATTCAGAATCAACACACATTGCAAGTCAATCTGGCTTCGTAAGCCTGTGTTGCACCAAGTACTCTGAGATGTGTGATAGTCTCTTAACCATAAAACCCTCTAAAAGTCATGCAATCATTCCTAAATATTGGTATTTCTAATGTTGCTAGGAAAATTTAACAAAATTAATATTACAAGAATTGGTCTTACTAGGTGCAATAAAAAATCTTCCCCACAGAACAACCAGCAAGTTGTCTGACCAAGAGTAGCAGAGGTAGGCCTATTTGGGTGACATGGGGCCATCACCAGGAGCTGTCCTCTATGTCACCAGGCACACAGCAGCATTGTCTGCAGCTCCAGTTACAGATACCAGCAACAGCCTTCCTTCGTGATCATTGAGTGTATTCTTCCTTTGCTGCCTTCACTGTCCAAACATTTTCTGGCTCTCTTTTGTTTCCTGTCATTTGGCAAAGCAGCTGTGACACTTTTGCACTATGAGCTCAGCCCAGCTGAAGCTGCCCATACATTAAGACTGGGTCTATAAGGACATGCTCTTCTTTAGGATAATGTGCTAGCACAGCACACTATTTGGAAGGACCTCCTAACTGTGACACTTATCTCTTAATATTTTTAAAGGACAGAAATATTTCAGTAGCTTCATTACTTCAACAGCTATGACATAAAAATTTCAATAGCTAGGAAAAATATGTGTGAGAATGTGGAATAAAAGAAACCTCTGCTGCTTCAAAAATAGCTGTTCTTGTCTTACTTTTTAACAGATACCTGCTGAATCTTTTGGCATAAGAAAATCATACTATTATTTTTTCACAGTGAAAGCCAGCAATTTATCTCCTTATTGACATTTTAAATTACACAAATTTCTACACCATAAAATGGAAGCAAAATACAGTGAAATTATTTTATATCTCCAGTTTTATTATCCGAGCCACAACTGCTCCTGCTCTCAACAAGAAAAGTTTTTTAGTGCTACTGAAAAGCATGTAATCAATTTTTGCAAAACACAACATGAGCTGAGTGTCAATCAGACCACACCTCATAAGGAGTCCCATTCCATTTGTCTCTACAACACCTACATTCTCAAGGAAAATATTTTTAATACCCCACTTTTTTTTTTCTAGATATGTTTTTGTTGTTACATATAAGATTCTATTTCAAACAAGCTAAGAGCAGGTAATCCTTTCATGCTTCGGTGGTAATGGCCATTTTGTTTTTGCTATTATTGTATTGCCTACCAGTTATATTTCATGTTATTTGTATGAAACTTAAAGCCAGCAGTAGGGGGTGAATCATTAGGAGTCATTTTTAAAAATAAGAAAATTTTATTGCCTAATCATAAAAAAATCAGAGGACAAAGTATTATCTGAAAAACTTTCTGTTCATTTCTGGAAGATGACTGTATTCCAGCCTCTTCTTGCTCCCTAAAAATCTCTGCAGCAGTTGCAGAATGTGAGCAGATAGAAGCTCAGAAACATTTCTCCTCATGCAATATGGGGAACACCTGCTGCCTTCCCTTTCTTTGATGTGGAGTTTGGCAGTGAGTAAGAAGACTAAAGCTCTATATGAGCCAGTGGTACAGTGCCCATTGGGCATGATCCTTTACTGACCTGAAGTCACAGGACTCATTCTCTCATTCTCTTTCTTCAGTGAAAACACCACAGAAAAAGCTGAAGAAGGCATAGAAAGCTGCACTGCAGCAAAATATCAGGCCAAAACCAATAACGATCTCTTTTCCATCAAAAGAATAAAAATTCATATAGTTCTTTGGGGTCAAAAGCTATTATTGCTATATTTTAAATTCAGATCAGTCAGATTTTTCTTTGTGTAACCTCCTTTCCAGTTACCATAAAATCAGCTGGGCTGATTTGGGTTGTCTGACCTCAAACACTGCAGAGGGAACTTAACAGACAAGTGCAGAAGAATCCAGAGGTAGCTCTGATGCTTTGTAACGCTGGTGGTAAATTGCAACCAGAACTCTGAAGAAGAATTCAGTGTGGAGGTGTCTGTAATGCAGTGAGTATCTAAGGGCAGTGAGCAGGAGTGACACTGCTGAACCAGAACATGAAAGCATGAGAACTCTGGGCTTGATTTGATATTAATCCACACCAACTTCTACAGTCAACCCATTACAAAACACATTCAATAAAACAATATTTTGCAATCAAATGAGATTTTAACTTAAGCTGATAAGCATTTTTGTCTTTGTATGCTGGTAAGATAGGCAAGGTTTTCTTAGACCTTATTATTTAGCATAATTAAAAATTGTTTAAAAAAAAAATAAAACCACCATAAAATCATACTGGAAGGATGCTATAAAGTCACCCCAAAGCTGAACACTCCCAACTTTCTCAGCCTTTCCTCATAGGAGAGATGTTCCAGCCCTCTGATGATCTTTCTGGTTCTCTGGACTCCCTCCATGCCCTTCTTATTTTGGGGATGCTAAAGCTGGATGCAGCACTGCAGGTGGGGTCTCACCACAGTGGAGAAGAGGTACAGAATCCTCTCCCTCCCCTGCTGCCCACGGAGCTCTGGATGCAGCCCAGGACATGTTTGGATTTCTGGGCTGTGAGTGCCATGGCTGGCTCATGTCCAGCGTCTCAACCCCAACACTCCCAAGTCCTTCTGAGCAGGACTGCTCCCAATCTACTCATCCCACAGCATGTGTTCAAAACAGGGGTTGCCCCAAAACAGGTGCAGCACCTTGCACTTGATCGTATTAAACCTTTTGAGGTTCCCATGGGCCACTTCTCAAGCTTGTCCAGGTCCCTCTGGATGTATCTCATCCCTCAGGCACATCAAGCACACCACTCAGCTTGGTGCCTTCTGTAAACGTGCTGAGGGTACTTTCAGTCTCTCTGCCTGTGTCATTGGTGAGGACATTGAGTAACTCTGGCCCCAGCACAGACCCCTGAGGGCACCACTTGTCACTGATCTCCATCAGGATCTCAACCACTGACCACTACCCTCTGGATGCAACCATCCAACCAACTCCCTACTCACTGGACAGTCCACACACATCATTGGAGAGAAAAAGCCTTCTATCTCCAATTTAGAGGGAAGGGTGTTGTGAGGGACTGTGTCAAAGGCTTTATGGAAGTCCAAATAAATGACATCTGCAGCCCTTCCCTTGCCCACTGAGGGAGTCAGCCCATCATAGAAGGTCACTAGACTGGTCAGGCAGGACATGCCCTTGGCAAAGCCATGCTGGTTATCTCAAATCACCTCCCTGTCCCCCTGTGCCTTAGCACATCTGCTAACAGGATCTGTTCCATGATCTTCCCAGGCACAGGTTGAGAGTTCCCAGGGTCCTGCTTTCTACCCTTTTTTAACATGGGTGCAACATTTCCCTTTTCCCAGTCAGCTGGGGCTTCACCTGACTGCCATGACTTTTCAAATATCACAGAGAGTGCCTTGGCAACTACATCACCAAAATCCCTCAGGACTCTGGGACCCCATCAACTTATGTATATTCAGATTCCTTAGGTGGTCATGAACTTGGTCTTAAGCTACAGTGGGAAGCACTTTGTTTCCCCAGCCATAATCAATAGAAAGTATAATTTCAACAAAAATACAAGTAATACCAGCAGCAAATTGTTTACTTACTGCAGATGAGAGAAATATCCAAATACCAACAGCAAGAAAAACTATTTTCATTTTAATTTACCTAAGCCACCAACTGACTCAACAACCCACAAACTGACTCATTCAGATTTAGGTTTTCTCCAGATCTCTCAATCATTTTGCATAAAATGTTAACTTTAGAAAAGATAAGTTTTCTCAAATGTCAATAAAATTATTACCATCTTCAAACACGAGCTCCATGGTATTTTTATAAAGACCTTTTTGTCATTATGTGGTTTTGGATTGCTGTCATATCCAACTGTTTTGCAGTGCAGTGACATGTGCAATTGACATGACTAATACGTAACTTTTTGAAGTTTCCTCTCTATTGCTGTCTTTCTATTTGAATTTTTCTGTCTTGCCCATTCAGTTCCAGTGGTATTCCTACAAAAAGGGTGTAGGCTCTGAGCCTAATCTGCAAGAAACCAGTGTTTCAAAACAGATTCCAACTCACCTCTGCCTGTGCTGCTGGATTCACCCAGTGCCTTTTTCTGGATTAGCAACCCTTTATTAAAGAATGGTAGCTTTAAACCACAGTGTATTATCCTGCCAAAATCCAGATGAGAGGCAGTGAAAGGATGTAAAATCCAGCTTTGGTCATCATCTACCATCATGAGAGATATGGTACGACATGGACATGGAAGACAGGAGTTCCTAGAGATAATATTGTGTGAGATCATCACAGATATAACAATTCTTGAACCTCAAACAGATTCAATTCTCAGTATTTTTTAACCTTCAAGAAAAGGAATGTCTGTGGAAAACCAAGTATTCCCTCCAGAACATCACAGTTTCTCTGCAGTACTGTATTTTGCTTTTACCAACTGTAGCACTCTGAGCATATCTTATGTGGTAAGTTCTTATCTGGAAAATAAAATCATGCAAGGATTTCTTCTGCAGCTGGCAATGGTATTGCACACGTTTCTCTTATGTAATGAATGGGGACACTAAATTTAACACTGTGTTAGTGACACGGTATAATCTCCTACCTATGTATTTTTTTAAAAAGCTTAGGATCATGAAGTACAAAGAGAAGGACATATCCTCATTAGCTATTCAATATGGCTACAGATTAGAAAGAAAATCGCCTTGTAGAAACTTGTTTTCCATAAATAAAAAGCTTTGTATACAGAAATCAAGCTCTGTAGAAATCTTGATTACAGAAAAATATGTTAATGAGTACTACAAAAAGTAAGTTCAAGGAAAGTGTGAATCCAATGCTTTTACATCACCATGTTCATTTAGGAATTTTTTAAAAATTAGTAAATTAAATATCTCATTTACATTGCACCAAGATCAGAGCTGTCACCACAGTTTGCTACTTAGTATGCAAGCATTATCCACATTTTCGACTCATAAAAAACAGAGAAATGTCATGATTTGCCTAATGTCACATAGCAGGAAACAGGAATCAAATCCTGTTGTATGGCCACTTGACATTCAAAGCCCTTCACAATCTGCTTCCTCATATTTCTCTCTTCTCCAATCACCCCCACCTCTCCAGTCAAACAACTTGAGCCCTCCAACTCATTTTACTCTCGTTTGCTGTCTCCTTCCTGTTAATATATTTGGAGTTCCCTTTCCAAACAAGTTACAGATTCTCCTCTGTTTATTAATGCTCATCTTAAAACTCAGTCTCTCAGGATTCTCATGGGCCAGCAGAGATGTTCCTGTGTGTGACCAGTTCCCAATACTTCCTTACCCATATCCATGGACTTTTCAGCCCCTCAGGCCTGGTGCAAGTGGGTTTTCACCCCACAGTGACTACAATATTGCTCTTTCTTCAATGACTTAAATATTTTTCTTCTTACTCCACTACAGAAAAGAATTCACTGTCAGATTAAGTTGATGTAACCAGCATATTTATTAACCATCTTTACACTAGGATTAATTTATGCAACCTCTAAATCCTTGCATTAATTATACATCCTACCTAATTTATCAACCCCTTCAGGTTGGAAGTGCATCTTCTCAAAGATATTTTAAATCTCCAATACATTGGGAGGCAACATAAAATAAATAAGCACTATATAATTCACTATAGACTTTTGAAAAAAAATGCAGTGTTTCTATATACAAAGCAGTCTACATCAGATTAAAAATAGGTTTGATTTCTAATAAGCACAAGAAAAGCATAAGATGAAAGAAAATTCCCTAAAATATATCTCTGAACTTTTTAGAGTAACCCAAATAAGCTAGTACTGGGGAAAAAAAACTATGCTGAACATGAGCAAAGTATGATACAGTAAATAATCATCAAAAATTATGAAACTTGTTATACTGTAGAAGAAGAAAGAAGGAATGTATTTGCAGCCAAGTGTGTCTGCGGTGGTACATTTGCATGATTATATACCATGGCCAAAAATTTTTTGAGCTTGGGAACAAGCTGGAACTGCATCTTTTCAGTTCAAATTTGGTGGTTGCTTATTGCTTATTATCTTTTCATTGCTTATTTCAAACTAAGAATTTATTTACAAACAAAAACATTACTTTTCTTAAAAGTCAAAATAAATGACTTCTCAAAAATATCATTTAATCCCAAATCATAAGATACTCCATTACCGTAGAGCCAAAATGTGCTTCAAGAGAAGGAAGACAATCCTATCCTTCTACAGAGTTCCTATTACTGTGGTTCTCTTAGTTTTAAAAACTTTGCATGAGAATGTATTTACTTTCTACATTATATGTTTTAGATGCAACAAAGGCACCACTAAAGATTATAAACCTTGGCACTACAAAGTACTTGTAAGACAGAGGATTTGGAAACTATCCTGTTTGGAGTTAAGACGCAGATCTGAAGTTTAAAAAAGTTCATGGAGATATTTCAGAAAGTGGATGGGAGCTCATACTCCTCTACATTTCTCTAATACAGCCTTTGCTTACACTTTGCTGCTTCTGCAGCTGAAGGAAATTTAGTCAGTTTGCCAAATGTTCCTGGAGTACCACTCATCTCCTCCTGACGCAGACACGTAAAATAGGTCAGATTGAATATATCCCATGAGTACTTCTTCCCCTTCAGTGACTGTAAATGGGACAGAGTGACTGACTCAGCTGCAGAGATCTGAAGCAAGATGAATACCACACCACACAACTAACAATCCAGCAAGTTTTCTCAAAAAATAAAAAAGTTGAAATGTTTCTTATCAAAAGCAATTTGAGAAAAAAAAATCAGATTTTTAAATATCTAATCTAACACAGTCTTATTTTTGAGAGAGTACTAAGTTGCTGGAGTTGAAAAGGAATTTGGTACATGTTGCTATTGCCCATGAGGTTTGTCAGTAGGTGTAGCTTCCAGTCTGTCTGGAATTAGAAAATAATTGAAAAATTGTGCAGAACCCATTTTGCTGTAATTCTCACTAGAGAACAGATATCTACACATCTTGTGATATTTTGTAAAAGCTGGAGCTTTTAAAAGCACATAAAAACACACAATTTTTTAGTGAAATCAACATATTCTTTGAAGACAATTGAGAAATAGGATTTCTTTTCCTGGTATTTAAAAAAAAACAGATCAGGTGGCAGACACCTCAAGAAGCAGAAGTAAAAAAATCATAATTTTCATGAAAATTTCACTCACATTGTGTTCTTGTGTAAGAAAAATTAAAATATTGCTTTATTTTGGGTTATTTGGGTTTTTTAACAAAACCAATTGATTTCTCTGAACATTCTGATCCTTATACAAACTAAAGTTGATGGAGACTGTCAACAGATGTTTGAAAGAAAAATGTAGTTTTCATGAATATGGAGGTTCTACAATATATCTTCTTCTAATGAAGCAAATAATAGAATCAAAATATTTAATTAGAGGTAAATGTAACACTACATTGCATCTGAGCCAGATATGAATGGTGGGACTTTAGGTAAAAGAAAGAAGTTGGATGGGACTCTGAGCAAGCTGATATGGTTCAAGATGTCCCTGCTCATTGCAGGGGGATTGGACTAGGTGACCTTTAAAAGGTCTCTTTCAACCCAAACCATTCTGTGATTCTGTTCTGATTTTGTGACTTTTGGGTATTTCAAATGCTCCTTCCAAGAGTGTGGCCTCCTGGATCAGGTGAACAGGGAAGCCTGGCCCAGTGGCAAGACTGGGTTCTCCTGCCCATCATGGACACAAGAGATCTGAGGATACAATTTCTAGGATGACTGGTAAATCCTTCACTCTGCCCTTGGGCTGACAAACCTTGCAGTTCAGGCTGAAAAAGTTCAGCATTAACATAAAACCCCCAAATTTTTAAATATTTCAGTATTTTACCTTCTGCAAAAATAATATTTTAAGTGGTTTATTCCATTAATGCATTTTTATTTACTATTTTATTTTTGCCCTGCGGCAGAGCAAAAACAAATGTTACAATATGAGAAGCTCCCATAAAGAAGAAATTCCACATGTAGAGCAAATAAAATTAAAACCTCTTCAAGGAATACTCTGCTGCAATTAAGGAATGAAAGCGAAAAAGCCACAAAAACTATACAGGCAAAACCATTCCAAAATATAATGTATTTCTTCATTCTGTTGGGTTCTGTAAAACATAACTTTAGTAACTGTTCTACACTTAAGAGTTTTGGTCTAATGATCACACAAAACCAGTGGCTCAAGAAGTTAAACACAGCAGCTCTATGCAGCCACACAGCACTTGGGAGCAACTTGAGATCCCTTGCTCTTCAAGCAAAAACTCACAATCATTGCTCAAATAACCTATATACAACAGCCAGGGTTAGGGGAACTGCCATTTTCTGACACTCTAGTAATTTTGGGGGAAGAGTTAAATGTTTCTTTCATTATTTTAATTTTTTTTCAGTGATAAACATATTCTTATAGGCTTGTTTTAGGACAAACCTGTTCTGATAGCTGGAATATTCAAGGAACTCTTCTGTTTTAAACTGCATATTCAAATAACTAGAAGTGCTATTAAAAGGAGCAAAGTCTAATTTTTTTTTTTAGATCCTTCACATTCCTCCTTTAAAGAAGCCTTCAAAAGTTATGCTTCTTTAAACTCTGTGACTTCAAGGTTGCAAAATAGTAACAGATCTTAAATCTGAACTGCCTTTCTTGTTAATATTATCATCCTTGGTTTGTTTGTCTCCAGATTTATTTTTTAAGACTTTGTTGACTTGTGAAAATAAACCAAGGGAATGAAAAAAATTGGTTCAGCTGTGGTTATAATATCCACCAATTTGATATAAGATGATGATAAATCAGCACACTTACTGTACCTCTTTCTACTTTATTCAATTACTGATTTTCTGAGTGCCCTGTTGGGCTATTTTCTCTTAAAATTCAGTACACTTGCAATTTAATCTTCCCTCTCACACAGATGTCACACACAAAGATGTACTTTTATTATTTCACACCAAGAAATAAAACAAATCCTAGTTCTGTTCCTTCCCATCACCTAGAGCACAAAAATTAGCTGAAGGCCACATTGAAATCCCGCTTGCACTTGCTTACTTCAAAGCCCATGCTGGTGAATACAGAACTGCCACACAGTCTGAAAGCAGAGGCAGGAGGATGCAGGGGAGGCCTGGCTTAGCTGGGTAGAATGATCCAGCTCAAAGACCATAATACTCTGTGTGTCCTGCCTCGATGTAACACTTTACCATTCACACTTTCTTATCTGGATTGAAATCCAACGCTTTTTCTCTCACCAAAATTAGTTACATACATGGCTACATGAGCCCAGTGGGAGCACTTTAATATAGAGACTTCTGGCCAGAACACAGTCATAAAAAACACATTTAACTACAGTATTCTCTGCCCACACTTAGCAGTGCATTAGCAGCTCAGTAGCAAAAATCCATGGAATTTTGATTCTCATGAAATATTTCTTATTCAGGGTCTGATGAACAAATACTAGCATAACTTTTGGTTCACGATTCCTGTGAATGTATCTATTTCTTTTTCTTCCAAGGAAAGTTTCTGAATACCTGCACCTAGAATCTTGTCCACATCAGAATTGTTCTACTGTCCTTCAGAATACCCTCAGCACTGCAATCTCCTGGCCCCATCAGTCTGTAACGGAACCCAAGCATTATTCAGGGCTGCTCTTTGTGCTTACTCAGTTTGCTCTTGTCAAAAGGGGAAAACCATACAAAGAATCAAATCAGATTAAACCAAAATCATTCTCTGACAAAAACCAGTAGCATTTGCTGAGGGAAAGAAGGTAAGAATGGGGCCATAGATCATAACACTCACATTGGTGTGACCTTCCCAGCTGCCAGTCATCCATCACTGTGGAATATACTCAGATCTGCCAGGCCTCATACCAGCCTGGAGAGCTGATCCACCAACACTGACCCTCAGCAGATTCATGAGAAAACAGGAATCATCACTTTATTAATATTTTAAAGCCTCATATAATGGAATGGCAACATATTACTGTAGGTAAGATTATTTTTTTTAAAATCACTATCTGAAATAATCCTTTTTGTCTTTGGCTCACTTGACTATTTTTCGGTAATTCATCCAACAAATACCATATGTGACTTTGAAAAAAAATTCATACTGTGAAATCTGGAAGATACAGTCAAGAAGGACACTAAAGCTTTTTTGTCAAATCTGAAAAACATTACTTCTCTGATGCTACAGTAACATCTTCCTAACAAGCCCTTTAAATTTAAACACTGTCTTAAGAGAGTTCTAGGTCAACTTACAAAGCACAGTGAAGCTCTTCAGAGGAACCCAGTTGGTATTCAGCATGGGTAAAGATGGAACAGAAAAGGTGAACTAAAATTTTTATCTATTTCCATAATGATTTCTTGCTTGCTGTGGTCTGTCCTACTTTCTTTCCCCTTAGCCACCCAGTAGTCACTCTTGTATGGAGAGAATTCTCAATGGTCTCTAAGGAAAATTCCCTAATCATTTTTTATCCTAGAGCAACTTATCATCTTCATAAAAAAAAAAAAAAAAAAAAAAAAAAAAAAAAAAAAAAAAAAAAAGCTTACATTTGCAAAAAGATATATTTGCAGAAATAAGTTGTCACCTCCTGAGATGAAACCAAGAATAAAAAGCTAATTCCAATTTGTCACATATGAAGAATAATTACACACAGATAATATATGAACTGAGAAATTGCAGAGTGAATACAAAATTCATTCATGAGGCACCTGGGGATTCTGACAGTAATTTATATTTATTTTTTGTGTAACTGTGCAATTATCTCACCAGTCTGTAAGGTAAGGTCCAGAGCTCAAGTCATTCTTGTGAGGAAGTGTTGGCAATATGCATACTGAGGACCATCTTTGGAAAAGGAGGAATAACTTCTTACAGTTTTCATGCAGTTGTAAAGCATCTGTTAGTCGATTTTTTGGCACCAATCTGATTTCAGAGAAATATTCAGTTCATTTGCATCTTCTCAAACATAGGTTTTACAGTCCTTCCTGGATGTCAGCAGACACCTACTCATTGGAGAAGAATGAAACCCAAACCTTCTAGCTCATCTAGACATGTGCCATATCAAATTTTAAAAAGTGAATAACACAAAGTATTTTCATTGCACAAGGCACTCCAAACAGCAGATTCAAGGCAATTTTAGGAATTTCTATCTAGTCTAATTTTAGAAACACTGTTCTAACTATCTTACTTGGAAATGCAATGAATTCTTTGAGTAACCTTGAGCATGTATGTAAGTCACAGTACTATGAAGTTTGAATTACAAGTTTTTCTAGTGTGTAAAATTCTGATGTCATCAAAGTGCTCAATTACCAACTAAATGAGTGAAATAAAGGTCCAGATTCTACAAAAATTCAAAGAATAATCAAAACTGCTGTGACCTATATTTTTCCATGCTGAAAGCATAAAGGGTGAACACTCACATTTACTAAGTGACAACAGCATTTACTTATAGTTGGGGACATGCTTAACTCTTTGCATTGGCAATCAGTACCAAAATTAAACAGACAGACTTAATAACAGCTTTCAGGTAATAAACTATTACAGAAATAACTCTCCTTTGATTTATGAAGTGAAAAAAATATCATCATAATACCTGACACACATTATTCACAAATGAAATGTGACTAAAAATGAATTATGAATAAATAGAATGTAAAATACTGTGGAATGAAGAAGCAGTAAGAAACTACTGAAATTAATCTATTTCCAACAGAGCTGCCAGTTTAACTTTTACTTACAAAGACTAGGAAAAAGAGCTGTTGCATACTGACTCCAACATAACAGATAATATTAGAGTATTCTGACTCCCAGCTTAATAATGTTTTCAGGAAGAGTTGTATGGGCAGTCTGTATATGGTTTGGGGGATTCTTTTCTTGGTTTTGTTGGTTTGGGTTGCTTCTTTTTCCTCAAACTGGTGTTTAGTTGATATCTCTGCAACTGGGGAGGGCTTTCCCAAAGTTCCCTGGCAATCATGAAGCTGCTCAGAGTTCTGTCAGCACAGCTGAGAGGAGCTGAATGGCTGGAAGGTGAGTAGAAATCCCAGGTATGAATGAGCCTTCTCCCAGGAGAAACCACAGCAGAAATGTAGGTTCTTCATGTTAAGTCAGTATGCAATTTGGGGAATGAGACTTGACCAAAAATAATCTGTCTCTGGGAAAGGTAATTAGCATTCTGATAATTACTTTACTCTGACACTCTGGTAAAGGTTATGGAACGTTATGGATCTTTCTCTGCATCTATTCTTTTGCATAATAGTTGTTTTACTGAAGTCTGCATAAAGTAGAATACTTGCTTTTCATTTGAACCCTAACATTGTCTAAGCTTGGGGAGTGATTAGGTGTGGCCAGCAGAACATTGCCCTCTGTCCCAGAGTGACATTCCCACACAAGGAACTCACACCCTGTTCTATGGGACCAGGGTTGTAAAATGGACTCCATCAAACCACCAAAGCACATCACCTGGCAAGAAGGATTCCCCACACTGAGAAGAATTAAGCAGAGTATCTATGTCAAATAGAAGGAAAACATGGGAGCTCCTGAGCCAAGTCTATTTTCCAGACCGCAGCAGAGATGATGGAAAACTGACTAGAAAGAAAACATTCAAATATTTATTTAGTAATGTGTTGTCTTAATTAGAGCTAAACATATTCTATAAAATCAGGCAAGGCCTGTTTAAATATTTGGTGTCTTAAATCCCCTTAGATCCAGGAATCCTGGACTAATACTAGTGACATCAAAAGGAACTGAACCTGAAACCCTTCTAATTTACACCAAACAAACAAATTCAGGAAAACTGATGAAGTTGCTCGTTAAAGGTTGCATTTTATATGCCTCTCTTGATAGCAGAGACTCCTTGTGCAGGGTGGAACTTTCATCTGAAAGCAAGTTGATACTATTCTAATTCCAGATGGGCAAAAAGAAACACACTGAATGACAAGCGTGTTAGCTGGCCAAACATATGCAACATAAGTTCAGATTTTGGCAGTTTCATGCAGGCTTAGGTGAAGCTCATTCCATTTTAATGCATTACTATTGAATTTAGACTCTCTGGCATGAGCCTCCTTAAACTGCAAGTTAAGAGAAAGAAGCACAACCCTGCTCCTTTAACAACCTGTGTAGTGGGTAGCTGATCCTTTCAGAGGACTTCCCTACCTGTTAAACTGTGAAAATAGTTCCATAATCTGAAAAGGATAACATATTGTTCTAGAATTCTCCCAAGTAATTCTTTAATTGGGAAAGTTTGACAATTGGGTGTGATCAGTTCCTTCATTCAAGCTGAATCAGATCCTCCATCAAAGCTGTGTGTTCCACTTTCTGAAACAGCAGCCATTTGACAGCTGTTTATTCTCAAGCCTGTGTGTTGTGTCCATTTCCTCCTCCCTGCTCAGTTATTTACTTTCAGATTACAAACTCATTAGAGCAGGTGTTACTCAGAGAAACAAAAGCAAATGGACAGAAAATAACCCGCCCTCATCCCTAGATCTTTGTTGGGCAGCAGAAAACCCAGCACACACAGTACTAAAACAACCTTCCCATTCTGTTCTTCAAATGCCACTTGATTATAGCATTACAAATTTTATATTGTCTGAAAGTGTGAGTGATTGCTTCTAAAGAACATGATTGTTTTATTTTTCTGCAGTTCTTATGATGGAAATTCACCAGAAAGCATCAGTTAACTTTGGGTTTTCCTGCAAAATCTCAGTTTTAATTCTTGTCATATTTATTCTGAATATGCAATTTTTATAGCTGCTTTTTGTCCTTGGAATTTATCCCCTGCATCAAACATATGCTGGTAAACTGTAATTATGAGCTGACCTAGTTAACTAAAATAAATTTCCAGGTAGGTAGTACTAACAAGAATATTTTAACAACTTTAAAGTTGGGGCAAGACAAATTTGTAGAACCTGACCCCAGTTTTTAAGAGAAAAAAATAAAAATAAAAAAAAAGAGCAAAATAAAACAAACACAGCCAAACAGATACTTCTTAAATATAGACCGAGCAAAAATCAAAATTTAATGAATACTCTACACTGAAAAATATTTTGGGTGGAGTTAGGTCTGTCAACTGTGTCACTACCTCCAAGGTGACCTACCTAAATACTTGATGATATTTAGTTTGGCATCTTTTTTTCATTAATATTCAGCTATCTCCTAACAGTCATGGCAGATGACTAATTCCCAAAGTTCCTTTTCCCCTGCTTTTTTTCTTCCTTTAGGACATTAAAGTAAGAATTTGGATAGTCACCAGTGAGTACAGCCATCTCCAGCAAATGGAAGGAGTTGCATAATCCACAGATTGATGTCATGAAGATAAGAGCCAGTGTTTAGCTAAGAAGCTGGGCTGGGAGGTGTGGCCAGGTCTCAGAAGAGGCTTGATGGAAGATTTTGCTAGTTTGAGTAAGCTGACTGACTACATACTGAGACTACCAAGTTTTGCTGACATCTAGAACAGGAAGGAAGATTTCATGAGGTATTTGAGGTATTTTTCACTGAAGGTATTTGATAGTTAACATCTACCACATCAGAGATCAAATAAAGCTGAAACATAAGTATTTTCTATATAAAGTATTCTACACTACAAATTTAAATTATAACAAATCTTTTTTCCAAGACAAATAAACAATAATGTATACATTCCTCAAAAAATAGAATAGGCATTCACATTATTTGGTGGTGATTTATCCACATTAATCAAGGCCTATAACCTTTGATGCTATTTTTTAATTCAGCACAAAAGTGTGAATACAATGTAAGATCTGACTTACAAACCTACTCTGTAAAAGAGGCCAGATTAATAGGAGATTATCTTTTACACAGACACAAGCCAAGATTTCATGCCTTTGAGACTTTAAGAGAAACAGTGGCATAAACTAACCCTATCCCCAAAACCCATCTCCCTGCTGCATGTCATGGACACTAGCACTAATAACAACCTTGTGAGCAAGGCTGTGATTTAGGTCCATTTTTTAAAATATTTCATCCAAACCAATACCCTTTACAAAAGCATGATCAACAGTCACTGTCAGGAATAATATAAAATTTTGTTACTGCCACTCTGTACTGCAAAGGTGCAGGCTGGTAGTCATTGAAAAAAACACAGATAATTGCTTAACAAACAAACTCTTCCTCAGGCCTGAAGATGAGGCATGAGGTGAAGTAAAGTTGTTGCCTGAAACAACTGCTCTGAGTTTAACCAAATTGTATCAACCAACAAAACAAATTGTAGAGAAAAGACAACTTCTGCTCTTGGGGCATAGCAGAATAGTAAGAAGAGAAGAGGTTATAATATCTTTACTCCTTTTAGGGCAGCAACAGACAGACAGGAAATTATCTCCTGCAGAATAATGTGAGCAGAAGATTTCTATGCACCAGAAATTCAAACACCTCATTCAGCATCCACTACTAATTTTCATAAGGTACTTCATAGAATATGTTGAGGCTCAAACTTGACAGATCAAAGATTAATTGGGAAAGAGGGAGTAAAAAAGGGCAGGGGGTTACTTGTATCCAGATATTTCCTGAGTTTTGCTGAACTTGGTAAGATCATTGCAAAATGTAGTGTGTGTTTGATCCCCACTGCATTGTCTTCTATGAGGACATCTGGAAGTCTGTGACATTTTGGGAGGCACATCTATCTGCACATTACCTTGTGCTTGCCGGCTGTGACTTCAAACTTATGTAACCATTGTTGCATGCTGCTGAGCTATAACTGAAAGAAGAGACCTTACACCCACCACAACCAGCTGTACTTCCCATAAAACTTCTAGTTAGTCATTTTACATGTAAAAAAAGCTTGTTTAATCAATTTGTTACTTGGAAGCAAAATAGGTAGGCATTGTAAGCACTAACTCTCTGTCCAGAGAGACTGTGTATCAACAGACTGTGTATCAACACACTGTGTTTGATAGTTAAGTAAGAAGTTTCACCTCAAACTACAGGGGGAAAAAACATAGTAAGATGCAGTAATTTACTAAGCTACTTCTCAAGAAATTCCTTCTCAAAAGAAATAAAATCTATAAAGTTAAGTTCCTCTAAGCTTTTCAGTAGTAAAACTCCCTAAATGTTGCATGAGTGCAGCTGTTCTGAACGGCAAACTCTTACTGGGAGTGCAGCAATGTATCGACTCTGTGGAATGACTGAGGTGTGGAACCCTTCCACCACCTCACAAATAAAAGCCCTAAAACTCACGTAAGAAAATGTATGTACACATTAACATCCATTCCTTTCATGCTTTCACTTGACTGTCCATAACTCATGTCTTCATGGTCCCCTTCCTTCAGCTCTTCAATATCAGATTCCTCTGCCTATTTCTCTGTCTTGCCTGCAGACCTCCTGCACATTTACCTGCTTTTTTTCCATTTCTTGCTCATTCTGTTATGGCCATTTCTCGTCTGTCTCATTTGGAGGTCACCTTTACCTGTTTGCAATTACCAGAGGCTGATTTTCTCAAGAGAAATTTCTTTCAAGTATTACAAATATCCATCAGCCACCTCACTTCAGTGCCTCATGTGACAAAGCTGCTTGATACTCACAGAACCTCCCTAAACAGCTCACTGGCAAGACCTATAGATCTCAGAAAGCTTCTGAAGAAATGTAGTTGGTGATCCTTAAGCAACCTAACTTTAGTTTAAGCTACTTCGTTAGTCTCCCCTAGTGGGGAAAGACAGGTGAATCACTCTTCAAATGTGTTTAGCTCTCCCCAAGTTTAACCTGGTTTTTGAAGAGCTGAAGAGCAGCAGCTACTATGTAGGTATTTACAGATACTTGCCCTAGCCTGGGAAATGTATTAAGATAAAACTAAGTGGAAAGCAATAGCTGCACTCAGGGAGACATTTATCTGACCTGTGTTAGATATGTACAGTTGGGTAAAATTAATTGAAATTTATATACTAGAAACAGGTTAAAAAGGAGCCTAGAGTGATTAGCTCAATTAATTACATTTAGTAAGATGATTCCCAACCGTTACATTATGAGAAATAAATCCTTTTTATTCCCAGAGCAGTTTCTCATAGTGTATATGCATTTCTTGACTCCATCTTTTTTTGTCATAGCCTTAGCCTGAAAGAATGAGTTAATAGTTTTATTTTGCAAATCCCTTACCCTTCTAGTCACCTTCCATCATCTTCTCATGCCTCAAACTGATCCACTAAACATCTCAGGTTTGCTGCTGCTGTTTCTTCCAAGAGAAAAAGTAACTCCTTTTAATCTTAAATTTACATCTTTATAGATCATATATAACTCACTAATCTCCATTTCTGATCTCCTATTCTAAAGATTTAATTTCTCATTCCATCCTTTAAACATCTACATTTCAAAATGCCTCTCTATATTCCTTTGCTTCTCTTCTGCTTGCTTCCCTTCTTCATCTGCATCTTCACCTGCTTACTCCTCATTTGTAAATATAAAACTGTTTGACCAACAACAATATTGCTCACTGCCTTCCTAGATTAATTAATAATGACCATGCTGAGCCAAATAAAATACACATTCAGCTCAGCACTCCTGTGATGGAAGCTACCAGTGAATTTTGCCTCTTGGAGACTTTCCATCTTCCGCCAAATTTATGACCAAAACCAAATCAATCTTTCCTCCAGTTACTGAATTTCCTTCCAAATCTGCCTGTAAACAACATCACAGGTTTTAGCAAGACAGTAGATACACTGATTTTGTATTAATAACTGCAGAGATTTTAGCTAAATTTCAGGCTACAATGCCAGTTGGATAAGACCAAAATATGTATAATTCTCAGGCAGCTGGAATATACACTGCCTTTTGACTTGCACAAGTCTTCTTATGGATTTGGATACATATGAATGATGGCAACCACCTACATCTGAGCTCATGTTCTTATACTCTCTTTCCAGGCAGTGGAAATCTGACTGCCACAGGGGACCTCAGCTCCTGCTTCTCAATGAGCTCAGCACCCCCAGGGACTGCAACTGCACTTTCCTCTCCATGGCAGTGTCACCACAGTGCTGTCTATAACCCACACAGTTCACAGTCACAAAGTACACAGGCCACTGCCTGTCTATCAGCAGTGTGTCAACATGACCTGCCCTGGGCTGTTGTAGAGGAACTGCCCAAATGTTCCGGGATCTACCCACCAGGAGTAACGCAATTCCCTCTCTGCAGGCGGACTGACGTCATGGCACTGTGATGCTGTGCTCTGGTGAAGCTCAGAAGTGCTGGGCTGCACTCAGGTAGGAAGCAGCAACAAGCTTATCTTGCAAAAAACTGCTCTGTTTTCTTTTAGTCAGTAAGACAAACAAGAACACAAAAGAAAATCCTAAGAAACCCCATCCTATGAACAACCTTAAGAGCACCCTGCAGGTGCTTCCTTTGACTGATAAAGAAATAATTCACTTCCTGTCCACTTGCAACTTTGAACACAAATTATAGTAAAAAAGCTACTGTAGAACAGTCATGGCACGATGCCAATAATATTAATGCATGTTCTTACCTGTAATTCTGTGGAACTGACAGATAGACATGCCTTGATATCAATCTACCTCAAAGCTGCTTTTTAATGTAACTGATAACTTAAGATATGCAAAAATATTTTTGATGAAGGGAAATCCAGTTTCCTACACTGAAACGTTCACATTCTGAGCACACAGCCTTGTCTTAATGAAATTATTTTGCTGTTATTTTCATTTTCTAGTATTATATGATAAATTACACTCCACCATCAATAATTACATCAAATAAAGATGTTATTAAAAAGCCAGAGTGCCTATGAGAAGTTCCAAATTAATGCAACTGGAAAGTCAGGCAATTTTTTGTACTGAACAGATGGTAACACTCTAATTCTCTGACTTTCTCAGCCAGTCTGCTGCAAGCCTCAAACCAGAACTTTGATCCAAATGCTATTGAAGTCAATGGAAAGGTTGACATTGACTTCAGTGAGCATCAACTCAGTCACTGCAAGAAGCAAAACTTCTGTCCTCATGGGTCTTCAAAGCAGTCAACAATGATGGCTGAGAACAACAGCTATGGTAAATTTGTAAGATAACATCCATCAAACAAGAACTAACCCAAGACACACTTCTTTGCTATTCCCCATGAAACAGCCATAGACAAAAGCTCTCTGTGGCTGCCTCCTTTGGATAGTCTTTGAAACACTGAATGCAATGCAAAAAAATCTAAATAAAGAATTTTTTTAACCTGTCCTCCTTTTTATTTCACTCTCTTGCAATTTAAGAATCAACACTGGAGAAATGCTTTTCACCAACAGTAACTGAAGTCCCTGCTCTTGCAGTTTCTTAATTCTGATCAACTTCAGCCACTTGGAACTCCTAACCCACCTCTAAAATATTTTTTCAGTGGTTAAATATGCACACAGTACTTAAGTACTAAACTTAACATGAGACATTTTTTAAGTCTTTGAGTAAAGTTTCTATCCTCAATCACATTTAAATCCTAGAGAAACATAAGACACTGTCTTTGCTCACTGTATGTGTCAGGAAATCACAGCTAAAGGTTTAGGAGTATATTTCATATTTATAAGCTGAAATGTGACTTGTCTTTTTGTTAGCAAGTTAAAAACTAAATTCACACTCATTTGACAGACAAAAATTCTGCCTGTGATTACTTCAATCCAACTCTGAAGGAACTTTTACACAGTGTATGGAACCAATTTACATTGAGTGTGGAACAAATGTTTGTGGAAATCTCCACAGCATATCAATGTCCTCATTTGAGAGGAAAATGCATACTGAAAAATGGGTTTGCACACAGCACAAAAGATCAAATTATATTGCAAAATTATATTCGCTGAAGGTTGTAAGCATCATTTTACACATTAGAGGTCAATGTGAAGGCACTGCAGCAAGCACATTTACTCTCTTCTGAAACAGATGAAGACAACTTCTGCTATAAAGTGCTGGTGTTTTAGTACTAATGAAAGAACATGATTAAGAATGGTCACAGCTTACTTTGTTATTGAGTTCTCTATCTCACCCAGGCTACCTAAAATGAAAACAAAATACCACTGCAACTTTCTGAATCAGTTAGTCTACTTAAAAAGCTGTACAATGAAAATATTTCAGTAGTTGGAGCTGTAGTTTTTATTGAAGGTACTGCTTAGTGTTACGACCATCAACACAAGAATGGAACAACCCAAACCTTTGGAATTGAGCAAACATGATCAGGATGTATTTTTCCACAGATGATTACTTTGTAAAACACTTAAAAAGAAGTTCCATAATCTTAAATGAAATATCTTATAAATGAATAAAGATTTCTTTAGAATATTAATCTCCCAGCCCCAGTGTTTCATTAAAGACTAATGAATACCTCTAGGTACTCAGCTGATTTTTTTTCCTGTGGAAAAGATAAGAATCTGTCCCCTAGACCTAGGCAAGAAAAAGAGAGAGGGAAAAGACTGTGCATTTCCTTATCTGTTCACATTTAAAATGTTACTATAAATCATCACAGAATGATGAATGATGAATGATGAATGATGAATGGTAAATGTCAAGAAACGGAAGAATATGTGCTCCTGTTGATAATTGTACCTTAACAAACACCTCCCCACAGGAACAATCCACAAAGTTTCATGAATTATAGAGGCAGAAGAAGCAAAAGTAGAAAGCTTGTACCTTAGTTAACACCAACTTTAAATCTTCTAATTTCTTAAACAAGTTTGTAATTATGTTGCAAAATAAAGGTCAACATTTGAAGATGCTCATGGTACTGGAAAGTGCAGACAAAAGTTGACCATAAAAAAGAGGGGAGGAATGAAATTGGATTAATCCATCCCATGAAATGGTAAAGGTCATGAACTTTTGCTTCTGAAACAACTTTTAGGAAGAGTTCCTGAAATAATGGGAAAAAAAACCCCAATAATAATATGTTTCTATAATTACTTTGCTTTTAAGGCAGTTTTCAGCATACATTCTAGAGGTCTCATGATGCATTTATCTGTCTTCAATTTTCAATTAAAGAAGATGGGACTGTGCACAAGAAGAAACCAAATTAGTGTCTCATACATACAACCACAAATAATCCCAAAACTGGGATACCTTGTACAATTACAGTTATGTCTCCTGATTGTGTCTAAAAACTATACTCCAAAATTGAACAGAATCTACAATAATAAATAGTTTGAACTCAAGATTAATGAGTCCTGAAACACTGGTCAATAAAAGAAATAAAGGAACTCTAATGGAAAAGGCAGCTAAAACTGTTTCACTTCAAGCAATGCAAACATTTTCCTGCATCTTGTCAAACACAATCAATCTCTTCCCATCTTTCACAGAGAGCCATGAGGTGTCAGTGAGGTCCCTATCCCAGCAAGAAGTAGGGAGGCTCAGCTTGTTATGCTGCCGTTGAAATGCCTCCAAATTATACCTCCAGACCAGTGGATTCACTGTGTAAAACCAAGGCTGCTCTTCCCCCAGTCCCTTCCATGCAAGGACAGCCTTAACTGGCAGGCAGGGATCCTTGCTGAGGCAGGGGCACAGGGAAGCCGGAGGGAAGTAACAAACACACACATTGTTATTGTGTTTCAGCTACAACAAGCTGAAAAAATACTCTGTGACCCAAACTGGTTTGCAGTTTGTGTTTAGGAAGAGGGAATCAGAATCTGACTACTTCAAAAGCACAGTGCAGGGTACTGCATTTTTAAAGGTAAAAATTACAGCTATTACTTGCAATATTTTTATGCAAGCTTTCTCTTCAGCAGATTAGGAGAAACAGTCTATATCTATAGCAACCAGGAGAGAGGAGAGATGGATAAATCCAGTCCAAGCCATTTCTCCTTAAAACCTTGCATCACTACCTTCACTACAGCAAGCATAATAGCTCATTTTTATTGCCACTTGACTGAAACCTCATTAAAAACACGGTCAGCTGATTTTAATTCCTTCTCAATAAACAAAATGTACATGAGGAAAACTGCAGCAATATTCCTCTGGAAGGCTTCCTTTGTTTCTTAAAGGAATTTAATTTTTTTTGTCTTAGAAAAAGATTTCTTAGGGATAGTTCGTTTAGCTTTCACTCTGATCTCCATAACTGCCCCAGGTAGATATTAAAATGGGGGGGGAAATACAAAATTCTCCTAGTCATGACCTTCTTGACTTAAAGTGAGCTTTGGGAAGATACTGTAAGTGAAATGAGACTGACTCTGTTAATAGATATTACCATCAATAGACATTTCAGGTGAGCATACAGTACTGAGTGTCTCAGTGCAAGGAAAGGACTGCCAGGGAGAGTGTCACAGGAGAATTGCATCGATCTGAAACACAGTTTGTTTTCAGGTGTGGGTCACTTCAGAGGTGGTGATGTTTACTGCAGATGGTACCTTCTGAATGAAGAAGGAGTCGGTTGAGAATGTCTCAACAGAAACCGTCTGCTAAATGATCTGCACTGGGCAGCACTGGGGATTTTCTGACAGCTCTGAAAGAGCCTTAACCCGGAGCCAGTGCTGACTTCCACCTCCAGCAGCATGAGTTGGAGGGGGGACTCCACCACAGGCTGCATCTGGGGGATCGTGGCCCGGAGATTTCCTGTCTCCTTCAAATATAAGGGCACTTCAGTGGGCTGAATCCAACAAACCGGGAGAAGCGTTAAATACGTGGAGGCTGGAAGCATTTTCGGGGACTCGCCACTGCCGCACCTCGGTTTTAGGGGCCTCGTGAGCCCTGGCGGAAGTTTTCAGCATGCGGGGACAGCGGGTGAGAGCGGCCCCGCAGAGGTGTCCCCCGGGCCGGGGCACGCCGCTGGGGCAGGGGCTGGGGCAGGAGATGCGAGGGGCCGGGAGCGGGTCCTGAAAGACCGGGGAACGGGGACGGGCAGCGGGATGCAGTGCTGAGGCATCGGCGGACGGGGCCGCTTATCCGGAGCCAGTGATGAGGGACCAGAGGACGGAGCTCCATATCCGGAGCCGGCGGTGAGGGACCGGCGGACGGGGCCGCTTATCCGGGGCCGGTGGAGAGGGACGGGCGGACGGGCCCCTCAGCGTCCGCCGAGCGGGCGCGGCCGCCGGGGCCCTGCCGAGCTGCCTGCCGGGAAGCTCCCGGGCAGCAGCGAGGGG
>VWYP01021621.1:0-10830 GCA_013400435.1 Pycnonotus jocosus
GTGCCGCCAGCGCCTCCCGCCGTCCGCAGCCGGGCCGGCCGGGCCTCGGGAGCACCCCGTGCAGCGATAATCCCGGCTGCCGCCCTACGGACCGGGCTCAAACTGCTTCTGGGAGAGTGACCCCTCAGCTCCGTTACACCGCGTTTAAATCGATGTACTTCAGGTGTTCTGTATATTTGTATCACATATTTGTGTTACATCGGTATCTTCTTTATCAACGGTCTGGACAGGGATCGAGTGCCTCCTCAGCCAGTTTGTGGATGACACCGCGTTGGGCAAATGCTGATCTTCTCGAGGGTCAGAAGGCTCTGCAGAGGGCTCTGGACAGGCTGCATCGATGGGCCACGGCCAGGGGTTTAACATGACCAAGTGCCAGGGCCTGCCCTTGTGAATGCCCCTCACGTTGGGTCACAACAAGCCCCGGCAGTGCCATGGGCTGAGGGAAGAGTGGCTGGAAAGCTGCCCATCGAAAAAGGGCTTGGGAGTGCTGGTCAGCATCAGCTCAACATGGTCCAACATGTGCCCAGGTGGCTAAGGTGGCCAAAGGCATCCTGGCCTGGATCAGCAATAGTGTGACCAGCAGGAGCAGGACAGGGATTGTCCCCCTGCATTTAGCACTGGTGAGGCCACACGTCAAGGACTGTGCTCAGTTCTGAGTCCCCCACTGCAGGACAGACACTGATGTGCTGGAGCCTGTCCAGCACAGATCTGCTGGAGCTGGGGAAGGGTCTGGAACACAAGTCCTGTGAGAAGCAGCTGAGGTGTTTAGTCTGGAGAAAAGGAGGCTCAGGTTGCAAGGTTGGTAGTGAGGTGGGGGTCAGTCTCTTCTCCCACGTAACAAGTGACAGCACAAGAAGTGGGCCCAAGTTGCACCGGGGAGGTTTAGACTGGTATTAGGAAAAATCTGTTCACAGAAAGCACTGTCAGGCATTAGAATTGCCCAAGGGAAGTGGCTGAGTCATTATCTTTGCAGGAATTCAAAAGACATGCAGATGTAGTAAGGAAATGGTTCGGTGGTGATTTGGCATTGTTCAGTTTAGGGCTGGACTTGATGGTCTTGGAGGTCTTTTCCAACCTAAATAATTCTAATCTGAGCAGCACAAGTTTCCTAATCCTACTGCTACAAGAAATTTCTACCTTTTTAAAGAGTGTGTTACTGAATTGTGGACTTCCTGAGTTGGAAGGCAGCCACAAGGATCAGTGAGTCCAACTCCTGGGCCTACACAGGACCATCCCCAAGAGTCACACCATGTGCCTAAGAGCATTGTCTAAATGCTCCATGAACTCTGTCAGGCCAGTGCTGTGACCACTGCTCTGGAGAATCTGTTCCAGTCACTTCTGAACCATCCTCCCAGTGAGGAACACTCTAATAGAGAATAGAAAGGTTAGGGTTGGAAGCCACTTTATTTTTAGAAGACCATTAAAAAAACATCTTTCATTTTGTATGATCAAAAGAAATTTTTCTCTCTATGAGACTTTGAAGAATTTTATTGTATAAGGCCAAAGAGCAGAAATGGTGAGACAAAACTTAATATTTTAAAAGGTAAGTCCCTTGCAGGAATTCCATAGTTTTGCACCAGTTTTAAATCATGACAGATTTTAAAATTATGTTCAAACAGTGTGAAGTACATCAATAGTGATGTTTCCTAGTTACTTGAATAGAAGGAGAGGGGGCCCTGAACTGAAACAGTGTACTCATGGAAGTCAGCAATTCTAGACTAACTGTTGGAAAGAAAAAGTAGATACACAAGGTTTGTCTAGAATATATACTTTATTATTTGCAGTCTGTGTAAATTTTAATATGTGACTGAATTTTCTACACCATTTTCTCTGTTTAAGCACATCCTGGTCTTTTCCAACCACCCAGTCAATTGCACCTTTAATATGTACAGTCAGTATTTATGAATATTGCATATGCATCTATGAACTTAGAAAAATATCATGCAAGGAAAATTGTTACCATGAAACTGATAAAAAATAAAGATAGGTAAAACAGTCAATCCCCTTTTTAGTGTGTTATGGCTTTGCACCAAGTGTCAGATGTCAAAACAAACAGCTTCAGATGCTTCTTGTTAAAGGCACTTACTGTTCTTCAAATACACTTTCACATTTAGTTCTATTGCATTAGGAAGTGTATCTCTGGGATCATACTTTCATAACACAGCACAACAGTCCAAAAAGGCAGCATTAATAAAAAGGAAAAAGGGGGGCTTATATTAAAATATGAAAATGCCAAGAATTAACACAAACTCTAAGGATTTGGTCCTTATAAAACAGGCAACGGCATTCAGGCAATAGTGATTTCTTTTCATAGATGCTGACAAAATAATATCCCCAAAAAATGAACTCTTCCAGTTCCAGTGTATAGATATGTCTGAGCTGAGTAGCATACCCTCCGACACCACCCCCAGTAGAAATACAGCTTTTCCAGACTACCTACTGCTCCACTTTGGCTGCGAAGGAGGAAACCTCAGAAGAGTGTTAGACATGGACATGCCAGCAAGCCTACAGCTCTGTGTCTCTGTATCTGGATGGCTGTGCATAGTAGCCCTTCTTGGAGTGGTCTGCCAGCTGCCGGCGGTACTCCTCCTCCTCCTCCTCTGCGTCGCTGCCGTAACTGACACGGTTCTCCAGGTAAGGTCTGACAGGAGGCTTCTGGGGTTCTGGAGGCCTGGAGCTAACACAGCAGAACATGGAAAGAGAAAGAGATTGTGTCTACTCCCATTATGAAATACTGAAAAATAGTTGTGTTTAATATCTGCTTGATGGCCACATAAAGCTTAGAAAGGCAGATGGAGCAAGTGAAACCCCTTCTAGCCAAAAAAACCTGCATGACTATGGTAAACCTATCTGGAGAGGCGTCTTATTTTCATCAAGCTGGAGGATGATACTCAGGCTTGATGTACTCAACCTACCTGGAAAAACACCGAATATTAAAATTTTAAACATCCCTGCACATACAAAGATATCAACAGCTTTACAATACTCTATTCCCTGAGCAGAGAGGTTTTCAGCCTTGTTACTCCAACTGACATCTCCCTTAATTAGTTTTGCACAGAATTTTTTCTATGCCTCCTTCTTCTTTTGCATCTTCAGTCTTCTGTCTCAAAGTCCAAAGACTTCTTATGTGACATTTCTTAAATCGGTAGCCTGTGGAGGTGCATGTTTTTGAGTTTAAGTTCAAGTTATATGTGCCTTGTATTGTTAAAGTTTTCTGTAACTCAGTTATTTCCCGGTTGGTTTACCCCAGACACCCTCATATGTTTTCCCGCTCTTTAGTTGGTTCCTCCCTGTCTGTCACAGTTGTTTACACCCACTTTCCCCTCAGACTCTCCTGTCTATCATTTGTATCCCTGCCCCCAGGACCTGTCCATGAGGCCTCACCCCACATCTGGAAAGTTCCAGGGAAGGCCCTGTGGGATTGGTCAGGATCCTGAGGGACCCTCCTCCTCCCTGCAGTGTATGGATCCCTGAATTGTCTGTTGCCCCAGAGCCATGCCCATGCTGTTCCTCATTGGTTGCCCTCCAAACCCTGCCCTTCACCCCTCCTCTCTTTAAAAGTTGCTGCACGGGGTGTGCTCTCTGCTCTTTGGGGCAGACTCCTCCCTAATAAACTTGGGTTGTGGTCCCCTCAAAGAGTCTCTCTTTTATTTCCTACCCATTGCCACTTGGAGCCCAGAGAGGGAGCGAGTGAAAGAGCCCACAAGGGAAGGCAAGGTCTGTCCGCAGACCAAGCTGTACCTTCCGTGCCGTGGGTGCTGCCAGAGCTAGCCAAGGCATCGAGGTCTAGGCGCACCACAACAGCAGCCTTTTCACTTAAGGCCCTCACTAAGTCTCTTAGCCTTAAAAGTGGGCAAAAATAACCCACACATTAGCTTTTCATACACTGTGGTGCTACACATTTGATGTGACATTAAGCAGACGTGGAAAAATAGAATCTGTCTAGGCAGGGTATTTCCTCAGTTTCAAACCTCATGATTTTTGCAGCCCATGCTCTGGAAAAACAAGATGGTATTTTCCTTACATCTTTCTCCCAGGGCTTAAATACTCCCTTCTAGGCCAATCATTAACACTCCTGTAAAAAGCCAACAACACTGATTTCTACACGTAAGCAAAGACTCTGCAAACATGATGAAAGATTAATTTTCATCACTTTTATAAAGCTATATAAAAAAGAATGCTTTTCTGAGCCTGCCAATAAATCCAGAAAATACCAGTTTTCCATCTTTGCATTTTAGATTATTTATTGTGACATCATAGCATTTGACTCACTAGGAAAAGAATGTTACATTTCTGCTGGCTGTTGCTAAGATGCAAGAAAAAATTAAGAGTCCTGAAGAGCAGAAAACAAAATCCATCATGCATTATGCTAGCTCTTGCATAGGTGTCAAGTCATAGAAATGTGCAGTGTGTAGGGAAATGTGAGACAGTGGTCAACCCATCCAGAACATAATGAATTTTAATGAAAGACTACTACTTTCATGAGATTTGATGGGTCACCTGTATCAACTTTCATCCTTAATCTACCTAGCCGCACTACGTATCTGTAAAGAATAAGCATTTAAGTAATTAAGTGTTATTAGAAACACAGAAAATATTTGTTAGGAGAGACTAGCAGTCATCAAATATCTAGCACCGGTGGAATGGACATCAGAAAACATTAATGCAGGCCAGATTCTGTAATACTGATTAGGGCAAAAAAAACTGGCTTGGCAATAATTCATTGAAAGAATATAGTGTTTCCTCCTAAATTACTCAAATACTATAAATGAACTTACTATAAATGAACAAAAAGAAAAAAAAAAATCCTGAAATGAGTTCACTGAAGAGCTTGCTAAAATTCTGCCCCACCTTTACGATGATCATTGAGGGACTACAACAAAATGATATACCAAGGCAGGATGACTTGTATGAGCAAAAACTGGCAGGATCAGTTTTCCTCCTGCCAGCGAAATCAAGAATCAAGACAGAGTGCTTGGAACTGGATACACCTTACCTCATGGGCTGGGGCCAGCTCTGTTCTGACTTCTGTGTTTTGACAGGGACAGCATAAATATCCGGATGCTTCTGGGCTATTTCAAGCTTTAAAAGAAAGCAGAAGAAAATAACTGTTCTTTTAAACTTTTCCATTAGGGATCTCACATTAGGATCTAGCATCTGGCAAGTCACTGCTACATATGAAAAAATTAAAGTACAAATTGGTACATCATATTGATATTCCTACAATTATGTAATCTTTTGCTAGAGTAGTAATTCAAAGCACATTTGAGAACAATGGATTGCCAAAAGCAACAGGATTATTAGAAGTCAGGTTTTCATAGTTACAATAAGCAACCTTAAAATATTACCTCTTTTTATACACAAATACACACGAGTGAGAGTATGTCTCTGTGTGTGGTTTCCCAAACTTCTCCCTCCAAAAGCAACACATTGCAAAGGGCATGATTTTCGTTTTCAGGACTCTAGCTGTTCTATAGGTTGCAAAGCACAGGAGGGGGAAAGGCATCTCCTCATACCCTGGCATTTTGGGCCTCTTGTAGCTCTTGCATTCTTTGCATCCTCGCCTTGTGATCCATCTCCTCAAATATTTTTACTTTCCTCAGTACTGATTTTGGAGTATTTTCTTGTTCACTTCCTTCCTCTTCCACCTTTGCCTCCTCCTCCTCCTCTGCAGGCAGGACTGCTGGCTGAGAGTTTCTCAGAATGGGACGCCCAAAGGCAGGTTTCACAGAAACAGGTGGTGGTGCTGCTTTAGCTGGTACAGTTGAAGTCTCACTGCTGACAGCAACATTACTCGATTTGGAGTCATAGCTCTTGGGGAAGTCATATGGATCTTCTTTGTTTTGTAACTTTCCCTGCAAGTATAAACCCACAAAGTTTACATCAGCAACTGCATAATTCTAGTTTCAAAAGAAGGCTTTAACCTGAAAGTAATCACTTTGCCTATATATTTGTCAGGGTCTATCTTCATATGATGTAACACTTCAAGGATATTTGAACTGCTGCAACATTTTGGGCATATGCTCGTAGACTACACATCAGCCTATAGAAAACCAGGACATTTAGACTTTTTAGACATTTGTTTGTCCTATTTGTTAAGGATTACCAGAGCTACATGTGTTAAAGTACCGATGCCCCAAATATATTTTCACTACTGCTTAATGTGGAGTATCATGACCAAAAATTTAGAAGTGCAGAGAAACCTTCTGTTTTATATTCAGCTTTTGTTTTCCCTGTGCATGTCCTCCCCTGCCCTATCTTCATTGTCAAGGCACACTTGGGCTGTATTTTGAATATTTAGAGTATATGAGGGCAGCAATCCTCACAAAGAAAGGACTTCAGAGTCAGGTGAAGTCTTAAAATATCTAAAATAGAACTTAGTGACCAAACACTGTAATTTTTTCCCACTTGCTTCATTCCTGAGCAATGTTTGAACAGTTAACATAAATTTCTAGAGATGGTCAGGTGGTAGATTCTGATTTTGGGCTTCACAGTAATAGTCATCAGATATGTTTTTTAGCTCAGCAAGATCAGAAGTAGGCTAATTACCAGGAAAAAGTGCCTCTCAGTTTGCTAGTAGATAAAGAAAGGAGTTTACTTTCTTATTCCTTATGGAAATTATATATTAGAAATTACATGTATTTGAGAAGAACTATTATCCTGTAAGTTTTTCTGCTTAATCCTGCAACACTTTCAGTCATTTCTTCTGTCCAGACTTAAAATGTTTTTTAGTCTCTGACCATGTCTATTGCTCTTTCTAATCTGTGACCCTGGAGAGTTCTCCAGAAAGAGGATGTTTGTATGCAGATTTGTTTCAACAAATTTACCTTAGGTGGTTCAGGCTTGAATGCTGGAGGTGGACTCGGTTCTCTAAGGATCTCCCTGCTACCAGCTTTTCTCAACTGAGCCCTTGGTTCTGGAGTAAACTTTTTTAAACTCTGTGAAAGAAAGTAAGAGATAAAATCACTGTAGTAGCCAGTAATTCAATCATTTTTCCTCTCTCAAGTTTACAGTTTTGGGAAGAGTAACCAGGAGTCAAAAGACTGCCAGCAACCTATCTACAGTCACTGCAAATGTAACTGAAAAGTTCAAGGTCATAAAACAGCATCAGCAAATCTATAAATTTAGGCAGAAAAGCTGAGCTATTATTATTTTCCTCTTCACAGTGTAGCTCTAAAACACTATCAGAAGCAAGGTAAAAATGCTGTTAAAAAAAAAAAAAACAAAAACAAAAAATATCCTCTGATTTTTAAGCCATGCATAAAGGGTTTTTAGAAAGCCCAAGGTCCAGTCTTATTGAAAAATCCAATCCTCTCACCTCCTCATGATGCACAGGTTCGGAGGATCGGCTAACAGATGAAATCCTTGGCTCCTCCAAAGTCTCATCAAGTTCATTGTCAGTGTATGCACCACCTTCTCCATCTGTGTCCTCTAGGTCACTGATCAGCCGGCTGTCACAGCTCAAATAGTCAGCGCCCATGGCAGTAAGGTAAGACATACGATCATCTGCATCATCTTCCATGCCATCCATCTAGAGAAAAGTCAGTAACAAGTACAGAACAAAGATTAAAGAAATAAAGTCCAGTTCTGACTCACCATTAGGTCAAAGAAGCCCTTAGGAATGACTTTGTAGAACTGAAAGAAACTAATGCAGAATCACAACAAAAAGTCTTGTAAAAGTTTATCCTTCATCATCATTCTCCCTTAGCCCAGCATTAGTGATGAAAGTTCCAAAGTGTTGCAGAAAGAATAATAATTTTTTTTTGTTCCAGATATGTCATATCATATACATCAACTGACTATTTGTCTAGCCAATGAAATTTTGAACATTTTTTACTGGCAAGAAATACTTGGATACATCTGTATAGCTTCAGAGAGTATGGGCTGACTGCTTACCTTTCCTTCTGATACCCATACTGCTTCTCCTTGCTGTTGCTGAATTGTATCCTTCAGGCTACCATACCAGCTATCGTTGGCTGAGTTCAAATTAATGGTTGCTGTAAAAGAATGAAGGAAAAGGTTTATACATACATGGTAAATGAATGCAATCCTTCATCCATTCTCTGCTGTTTAACACTTTTTGGTTTAGGTATGTGAGAACGTTTAACAACCTCTTCATTTAGATCATTGACAAGCGTTTTTGTTTTACAGTTGGTCCATTTTCAAGCTTATTAAATCACTTATCTTTCAATGGCAGTACATCAGCTCACAATTTCTTTTTTATTAGAATTTCACAGAACTTTGAAATAAGTCAAGGAAGGCATTAGTCATGACCATACCTTCACACTCCTTAGTACATAGACTCCTTAGTCCCATAGATTACTCTGTGACTAAGCAGGTTAAACAAACATTCTTCCTTACCTGTAAAGAGGTGAGAACAAGTTTTCTTCAGTTTGTTTGCTTGCTCATAAAGTTTTCTCGAGCTCTTGTTCGATGTAGAACATAGCCTTTGTCTCATAATCTTCACACCCTGCTTACTGTCCGGGTTAAAGAAGACCACGATTGGAAACCACTGGGTGTAATTTAGCAGGTCCACGGCTTTAGGAGTGACATCCAACAGAGCATGTTTATCCTGTTAACAAGAAAGGCCAGTCAGTGTGGTGCATGTGGGAACAAGTGGAGGTGATTGGAACATGGGATCCTAGGAAAAGCAGGATATTTGTGTCCAAATAAAAGCACAACTTGCGGAATGTTTTCCCACGGTTATACCGTATTTAGAATGTTAAGAGCAAGTAGAGCACTGCATGACTGTAAAGCCTCTGGTGAATTCAGAAAGCATATAGTGAAACAGATTCTCCTCTGTCCAAATGTAGAATGAACTTGAGAAGAAAAAAGCAATTTCTAATATCAGGTTCAAATCTATAAAAATTACCAAAATTGCTGTTGAATTGCTGTTGACACCTGAAGCTGTTAAAACAGCTTTATCATTAAGCGTATTACAGAAATAGATGCAGTGAAAATTTGAGCACTCTGAAAGTTCTAGGAGCAAACACAGCAAACACCACACCTTTGAGCATAAGCAATTTTCAGAGGAATGCCCTACCTGCTCAATGATTTGCCTCACAGTGTTCAAGCGAACTACCCCGGTTGACTTCTCCGAACCTGCGTCTCTGGGTTCTGTCTCTGCAAAGACAACATTTTAGCTTAATCTAGAGTGGCCAGGCAGCTGTGATCACTAAATTATCCATTCTCTCAGTTAAGGATGAAAAAGACACTAAAAGGACAACTTACTTGCTGTCTGGTACAGGTGAGGCAAATCATTTGATAATTTCTCCATAGCGACATCAGCAATAGGGCCAAATATCACCACAGGTCTCTTAAAACCAGCTGAAAGAAAAATATTATGAGAAATAAGGAATCTGAAAAGACTAGTTCTGTAGATAAAAGCAAGACCTTCAGTTACTATGCAAAGTTAAGAATTAAGTTGAAGTAATTAAAAATGTATATAAAAAATTTCTCAAATGTTTGTGCAACTAATAACAAAGAAAACTACTTTCACCACCTGAGAAAGTAGGAGACTGTTTAAACAGTTTTCTTTTTTTTAAATTCCTTCTAGTGGAATTGTATTTAGGATATTCTACATCTGAAGATATAGAGATGTTAATTTATCTTTCCATCCACCAAAACTCCATGAACCTTGACACACTGGGTTTTGTGTGAAAAAAGACACAAATGATAAACCTACTGCAATGCAACATGAAGGAGCAAAGAAATGTAAAACTATGTTACTGCTCATGTTGAAGCAAGTGAAAACACAGTCCTCAGAGTTAATGGGGGAATGCCACTACCTCAAGTCTTCATGCTGGCATTGGGGATCTCCTTTAAAATGCTTAGTACTACTTATTTTGTTCCAGAATGCTGTCATGTGCCACTACCCAGAAAATCAGCTTGATCTGCTCATCACTAGTAATATATCTAGTTTACAGTCACCGAGATAGACTGCATGAGCCATGATTGTATTTGGACCATTGAAAATATTTGGGTTCTATTTGCTCTGAAGCTACTATTGAAGTGCTATTTATGAAGATTGAGGTTGATCTCAGGTGTATGGATTGTACTTTCAGGGTTAGCCAAGAAGAATCTGAGGAAACAAGGAAAGCCCTGCTGTTTTATCCCTTTTTCATTTTAAACCTTAAAACCGGAAGGTGTAATTTGGAGGCAAGACAGAACAACAGCAGTTTAAAAGGGTAAAAAAGCTTCCTCATAGAGTTACTAGTAGCATCCAGAAATCTCCATTCTGAGAAAAATGTCATCACTTCCCGTTGTTCAAATTTAACATCATTAGAAGTTGTTAGAAATCACTTTCTCAGCTGACCAAACATTTGGATGCTAAAGCAACCAGCAGTAAATGGGCAGCCTGCTCCAAGCAATTTCACCTACCTTCGCGCAACTGAACACGCTCATAAGCTGGGAATTTTGTGCTCACAGATACAATAGCTGTCAGATCTTCACGACTCTTCCTCAGATTCTTCTTTGCTCCAGATCGCTGGCCACGTGTTCTCCAGAAATCTGCCCTATCACTTGAGCCATCTTTTTGGGCATTTTGAACACTGGCCATCTGTTCAGCTCTGACGGAGAAAGCAGGGAGTTCAGAACTAGTCAAAGAAGGCAAGGGTGCTTTTGCTGATTGGTTTGAAATTTGCTTAACAATCGGTTTTGAATTTGCAACAAATAATTTGCCAGATAGATAGGAAAGAGTGCAGGTAAAAGCAGATGAGTTCAGGTGCCTTTGCCTTGGAGCAAACACACTGTCAGAACAATGCTCTGACCTGCCATGGCTACAAGCTGCTGTGCAGGAATGAGTCCTGAGGCCTTAAACTGGTCACTTAC
>VWYP01021622.1:6398-86797 GCA_013400435.1 Pycnonotus jocosus
AAAGAGAGAAAAAAACAGAAAAAGCCCATTCCTGGGGCTTTGGGGTTTGGATCTTAGATTAATCATATCACATATATTTTATACACGAATTTATACACTTCATACTCCACACCCACCGCTTCCACCCCAGGGTTCCACCCCAGAGTCCCAGGTGTCTCGTTCCATAAAGCCATTTATTGATGGGGCAGTGACACAGAAACAGCTCCAGCTGGTGCTCCTGAGGAGGGACCCTCACCAAGGAGTCCTTGGGCTTTTATATCCCCACAGTCTGTCTGCAGGTCTCGTTCTTGCTCCTGGGACCCCACTCCTGGCCCTCTCCATGTCCATCCAGATCGCTGGTGTTGCCCCTTTTCATCTCCTTTGTTATCCAGAAGATCGATCCATTCACCTGGCTGGCACCACCCATCATCATTCCCTTTGTTATTCCAAAGTTTGACAGTTCACAGCCTCCTGTCTCAGACTCCCACACCAGCCCAGCCTGCATCTCCATCTGCAGCTTTCGAGCCCAGCTACCTGGACAAGATGTATTCCTGAAGAGCACTTAGATAACATTGGGAAGATTACAGATTTAGGATCCTGATTCTCCTAAAAGAGGTATTTTAGTCAAAATTCTAAGCTCCCTCATCAGCCTCATTTGTCTTTCTTCACTTTTGTATTTTGGCTTCTCAGGTGGAATAATTTCAATTTGTGGAAACAGAAATAATTAGATAATTTGATCTGAACCTTCTGTATAACCCAAACCATGAAATATCTCTCTGTTACTTTTTCTTTTAATGACTATGGCAATTTGTGCTATTCAGTTATTATAAGCAAGGAATTTTTGAGGGAAAAAAACCCCTTCAAAATCTTTCTATTTTTATATAATAGTCCTGATTCCAAACCTGACAAGGCAGCAAATATTCACAGTACTCCTCAATTAACTCAGAAGAAACAAAGTGAAAAAATAAAAGCAAACAAACAAAATAGAAAAATGGTCATTTATTTGAGCTGGTTTATTTATATCTATCAGTATCCACAACCCTATTTTTTTTACCCCAGAATGAAGCAATATCAAATCAAGACTTCAGTAGTTGGTCTCCAAAAGATGCTCAACTCATGCTACACACAATCCTTTTCCTTTGACAATAACTTTGACTTTAGGTATTTCCCAGTTCATACTTTGGACTATAAATCACACCTTTGTGCCACTACTACTGTTCGCAAAACTGTGTTACATATCTGATTAATAAAACAACTCAGGGTAAAAAGACCCGTGAATAACAGTCCTGCACAAGGAAATAAGTGCTGTTTTCCTGAGAAAAAAGTTTATTACTAACTTAGAGGAGTCGAAACAGCGACAGAACAAAATATATGTGTAAGTCTCTACTTTCTTAATACTTGAAGTCTATAGAAATTTAGAAATGTATTTGCAAATTTCCTCCATTTATGCAGGTTCCCTTGTACATATTCCCAATAATTACACCAAAAGAGGTGGTGTATTACTCAACAGATGGACAGATTCATCTGAAATGGTCTAAATTACAGTTTTCACTTTTCATCATGCATTTAAAGAAATGTCTTCCCTATTCTGTCAAAGTAATTTTTAAAATTACCAGTACACTAAGAATGCCAGTCTCATTTAAATACACTCTCAAATTCAAAAGTAATACAGACTGAATGTTTTTAAGCATTTAAAGCTGTAATGCAATGAACCAAAAAAAATATAGTGTGAGATTTGTCTTCAAATGTTTTCTCTTCCATTGCCATCTAATAGAATAATTTTAATGCAGTCTCAGAGTTTATTTTCTGACCTCATGTAATTTTCATTCTAATACATGAGCAATCTACATGAGAAATAAAAAAAACCAAATCGCTTACACACACAGACAACACAAAAAACCCAACTTAGCAATGAAACAAGAAACCCCTGAACCCTTTTCAAACACCCCACAAAATCCATGCAAGGCTGACTGAAAGAGATATAGAAAAATTGTCAACAAATTTCCGATAGGTGGGACTAAAGGAGATAAAACCAGATTGTTCTTGGTCACGCCCTGTGACACTACAAGAGTAAATAGGCGTAAATTCAAGAAAATTCAAGTCAATCATAACAGAAATGCTGTTATAGTGGTTAAATATTGAAGAAGGTTGCTGAGAGAGATTGTATCATCTCCACCCCTGGAGGTAATCAAGACCCAGCTGAATATGATCCTGCACTGAGTAGGAGGCCTTCAGAAATGTGCTGAAATACTTGTATGATAATAATTATCTTGAAAGGCCATTCATCATTTAATTAATTTCAGTTCAATAGTCAGTGACCTTGCTTATCACCCTTCCCTTTACTCCCTCTGAGGTTAGAATGAAATACTAGAGAATGAGTCTATCAAGTATGCTTAAGTCTCTTTGAAAAAACAACATGACATTAGTGGACTCGAAGGGGTGACGGGAAGATCAATTTTTGCTGAGGTTGTCCAATCAGTCATATGCAACTGCATTAACATTGCTCCAGTGTCCTCTTTGTCTTTACAGTCACCCTATATGCACTGACTGTGAATGTGGGAAAAGACTGACCCAGAGGCAAGAGGAGATCAGGAACAGCACGGTACTTCATCTGGAGGAAGGAGAAGAGGCAGCAGTGGCTGTTTATTCTGATGCACAGACATGTAGTTTATATTGATTAAGTCAGGGAAGCCAAGACTATGTGACCTTTTAAGGCTGAACAGCAGGTATCATTCACAGTGCAAATGACAGCAGGAACATTGTAAACACATTCTTTAATGCAGTACACTCAAGTTCCCCCAAAAAACTTGCTTAATATTAGTTAAATATGAATGTGGATTTCTATTACTTACAAACATAATCAATCTTTTTATTCTCTAATATTTGGTGACTTGAAAGCAAATAAATAAAAATACTCTTTTTTCTTACCAAAATCTGAAATCACACAACATGGCACAGTTACCTGTGTCTGATGGGCACTTCTAATCAAAAAGTTAGAAATCTGAAGTAAAAGTTGTTAGCTGTTCTAAAATCAACTAATTATTATTTAACCAGGTCTTACTTCAGCTTCTCTTGTACATCTGTCTGAAAAAAAATCAAAGAAATTTGTGAAAGAGCACTAACCAAATGGACCCATGCACTTTAAAATTTGATAATTGCAGTAAGTAATCAACAAAGCTAGGAAGCAGTTTTCCTGTGTCTACCTGATATCAATCAGCCTGGTATCTTATGAACAACAAAATTTTCTAAGTGGTAATTATAAAGAGGTACATCTTTATAATGTAATGATAACTTATAAAGACAAACAGAAGTAATATAAAGACAAACAGAGGAAAACAGAGAACCAAACATTATTGTTCAGCTACAAGCACTTTAAAATAAACTTTTTTTAAAAGCTCAGGGCATTATTTAGACTCCCAGTCTTTTGTAAGTTTTTACTGTTTTGACTTGTGTGGAAAAGAAAAAGAAAGCTGCAATTACCTAAGAGCATAGAGTTACTGCTGTGCTAAGCTTTAACTTTCTTCTTTGACAGTATTGCAGGTTACTAATTACAGTTTGTCTGACAAAATAAACTTATCAGGTTAGCAACTGCCTTTTTAAAGGGAGTCGAAAGAACAGAATTTATGTTGAAGTGAAAGAGATTCTTGTGAAATTTCTAAACAGTCTCTCAACTGCTATGGTAACTGCCCTGTAAATTGCCTAAATTCCCACTGTGTAGTATGAAGGTTCAAAATTAAAATGGTGTTTGCTTGAAAAAACATTGAAATGAAAAACGCTGAAGATGTTGTAGAGTTAATTTGTGTTTCCCTGGAGATGATTAGGCATTGAATAAAAGTCTATGATTAAGTAAAATATAGAAAAAATTAAAGGTTTTTTTTTCATTTTATTTTTGACTACATGATTGTCTTAGTTTAAAAAATGACTATTTTTAAAAGTTGCCACGTTCAGATGTATGAACATAAAACATTTCCATAGCTCTATGTGACATCTATATTATGTAAAGATATATATCTTCACAATTACTCAAACAGGTTACATAAATACATAGATTCTGGTAAGACAAGTGACAATGATATTTTCAAATTTACATATGGCGTAATCTAAAGTATGTGTCATTGGAAACATTTCCTTATTTAATGATTCCTCCTTGGAGAGTATGCCTTTGAGCAGTAAGGACATATTTATCCCCTTTTAAAAATTAAAGTTAATTTGCCTCATTATCTCCCTTAACGCAAAAGTCTAAGTATCTGAAGCAATAAACTATTATCAGGCTTTATCACAGTGATGCCAACATTTGAGTGATGGGCTTAACATGAAAAATGGAATGTGTACCTTAAGATATGTAAAAAGTGTGTATTTTCAAGGACACAGGCTTTATGTTTCAGTTCTGATGTACAAAACGCAATAAATGATGATAGAACATGTTTTGTTCTATTGCCATATTTTTCAGAGCTGCATATTTGAGATTAGTATTGACTATGATTTACTTATCTCAATTTCTATAAAAATAGGAGAGATATAATCTGTAGATTTTTTTTTCTTTAAAGGTCTTTAAAAACAGAATTCTTTTTGTGTGTTGCTACATAATTAGTCAACACCTTAAAACTTCTTCTTATAACCATTTTGAATATTATATCAATGATACAGATAACTATTAAAGATCCAGTCGCTGATTTTTGTCTGCAGATACTGGTTATTTGAAAATTATATCAGCTAACACAGAGTAACTCACAGCTTGTGCCTCAGATGCAATAAGCATTCAGCAAGAACTAATGACTAATATGAAGGAGTAATGTGCAAATGGTCTCACAGTTTCCAAAAATGAGAAGAGAGCAGGAAGGGAACCATCATGTCATCCTGAGTTACCAGGGGCACCACATAGTCCCTCAGTATGGCACATCTTCAGAATTTGAACAGTCAATAAATCCACATGGGATCATGTGCTAATGAAGTGTGCCAAAGCAACACAAATCTCTAAGCTCAGCACTAGGCAGTGTTATTGAAATTAACCCAAAAGATGAAGTAGAAGAATCTTTACAATTACTTTTTAAACCCTGAGCACTTATTTTCTGACATGAAACAAGCAAAGCATGGGACCTGATGCAAATCTGATGGTGCTGGGTAGCAATTACATTCTGGAGCTGGAAAAGAATAAGGAGATAAAACATCTTGCTTGAAGTTATTTTCTACCTCAGCTATTTATATCTCCTCAAGGGTTTAATATACTGTGTTTGCAAAACCTCTATTTTGTGAAATCTCCCCCTTCCCTTTGTATGTAGGTATACACAGATATAAATGCACATACAAACACATACACACACACACTCTGGTAAATCTTATTTATTAATCATGCCAGAGGGTTTTTTTATTTATTTTTTTAGGCTACTGCTTGTTCTATATATGGGTATTCTGGCACTAATTATAGAACAGATTGTGTTGGGATTTCTACAGGACTGCACTATGGCAATACAGATTAAGCAATTAACCTTGATGTCACTGTAATTATTAAGATACTTTAGCAAAATGAACTAATTTCCCCACAGGATGTTCTGCTGAAATCAACTTCCACTCCTTTTAAGATGCCAAAATAGAAAATGTTAATGGAAAACTAAGTTTGCAATTTTTGTCAAGTTCTGGGCTTTTTCAGTGTTCATCTTTTAGTGGTTCACCCAACAGCTCACCCCAAACTCACAAATATATATTTTCAAAGTAGATAAATAAAAATGTATGCAGTAATACTCTATGGACATCATTGAAAAAATAGGGAGAAAAAAGGAACAGATAACACCTTTTCACTTGGAGCCTTTACCATGCAACTTCTAACTGAAAAATTTTAAAATAACAGTCAAGAGAAACTGGCATGTATTTACATTCTGTACACTGTTCAGGTAATAAAACTGCTTGCATCCAAAATAAAAACATTATATGCTAAAATCTACTATATTAGAAACACAATTCTATGAAATATTTTGTCTTTATATTTACATATATATATATATACTTTTTAATTATTCATAGTTACCTTAGTACTTGAATTTATTAAAATTAAATTTATCCCAAATGCTACTTAGTTTTAACTAGCTCAAATATGAGTAAATATAATTCTAAAAAAAGATTTTTAAAATCTCATTATTGTGGTCTTTTACATGTATGGAGCAATATTTGTCCTGCAGAATATTTTTGGAAAAAAGTATTCTTGAGTCAACAACTACATTTTGATCATTACATGTAATGATAGTAAGATTAATTGCAAAAGCAAGATAAAACAAAAAAAAAAAGCACTCAGAAAAAAAATAGGCAAGCAGACGTTATTTTACAATGTTATTTAAATTGTTCTTTAGAAAATTTTCTGGGTTTTAATACTATATTTGAGAATAAATTTGAATGTATTTCAATTAATATTTAAAATTCTGCATAACTACTTGGTAAACTAATAAAATACACATTCAGAATAAACATTGCCATGAAATTAATTGTATTTATGTTACAATAAAGTGTATTACTGTTATTAAGACATTTCATTTACCTTCCAATGTAGAAATAAAACCACAGAAGAAAAATGGTGAACATGAAGACAGAAAAATCTTAATTTTTTTAGATTAGATTAAACCCCAAAGTTTGCCTTTTTTATAATTCTTCTAGTGCCACACATCTGCATAGTACTGAAGGCTGGTTGTGCAGCTACTTCAATTATAAATGGAACTGAAGCTATTATCAGCTACATTGGTAATTCTTCAAATAACGTCTCTGTTCAAAAGAAGTAGCAGTCCTTGAAACTCCACATTCTCTATTTCATAGTAGGACCATTTTCTTCTTTTTCTTCATTCTTTCTTTTTCTTTTCTTGAAGAAGTTGAAGGGAAAAATATTTAGAAAATATGTAGGCTTTGTCAGGCTCCTATTTCCTGGGTATACCCATTCAGAAGAACTTAGAATTTTTTAATTGTTTTGTTTTAATGGAGAAACAAGACTTGTAGATTTCATGAGATTTGTTTTTTGTTTTGAGAACAGTGGAATACAAAGTAGACAGAGATGCAGCTGCACTGGAGCCATTAATGCAGGGGTATGTAATGAAATAAATTGGAAAAATTTTAAAAAAACCTTAACTCATTTAGGATACTGAAGAATTTACAATGCTCTAAAAAGAAAGGGAAATTTAACCTACAAATGTCTCTTTCTACAACAAGCACCGTTTTGATTGAAAACAACAGGACAGCCCTAACTACCATATGTCAGAAGGGCCTGTACCTGATTGCTCCCAGCAAAGGGCAAGCTCATTTCTCTCTTGCTCTGTCCTACAGGAGTCATTGCTAAAAGCTGCAGTTTCAGTAACACATTCCCAAGAGATGCCAGCACAACACAGCAATCCATTGCTGACTATTTGTGGTCATTTGTGTTTATGATTTGCTCTAAATTATTTTCTTCAGTAACGTGTTTTTTCACTTGACCATACTTCACTCCTTTCCTCTGATTTGCAGATATTTGTATTAATGGAAAACCTTGTCTATCTTTAATATGTTAAAAGTTTCAGTGTATTTTAATATGCTTGTAATATCCCAAAGAAAATACTTTATGAAGCATTTAATTGCAAAAATTATTGGTTAGTAGTTCTATTCATGATCTGGATATTACTCACTTGGAATACTTAAGTGAAGTGCTTTGAAGGTGTTCCAACTATGAGGTGACATATGCCTTCCAGACAAGTACCAAAAAATGGGGAAATAGGAAAATTACAAAGAAGTTAAATGATTCACTGGGATCCTTGCAAGAACTGAATGCAGGAAAATAATATATAAAAGGACAATGTACAGAACTGCTCTGAGGTGAGTTATAATGTATTGAATAAACATAATTATTTAATATTTCATTTGTTTAGTCTTGTTGTTGTTATTTGGTTTGGGGTTTTTTTGTCAGGTTTTTAATAAATATAATAGACACATTTACAAACAAATGTACTTTTTCTTCTCATTGAGTGCCATAAGGAACAATATTATTATGATATTATACATTAATCATTACATTTACCTACTGAATATGTTTTTAAAAGTGTGCATTTCCATTTCTGTAATGTGTGGCTATGTGATTCTGTAATATACAGAACAGGGAGACCATAAGATCTTTACACCTTCTCATCACAGAGTTCAAAACACAAGCCTTAGGTCTCCTTTCTCTTTTACTGGAATATTTTTCTCCATTCTTTCTTTTCTCTTTCTTGTACCTGTCAAAGATCCTTGCTCTGCTGGCTCTTGCCAGCCATTCAGGTGGGCAAGGGGTGGTCACAGGGGCCTTTGCAGGCCATTGAAACATCCCTGGGGAGCAGAAGCCAGAGCAGCAGCAGGTGAGCAGGGTGCGGTGCGCAGTTTGCATGGGCAGGGCAGCCACCCTGTTGTGGGAACTGACAGTGGTCAAAGAGAAAAATCCTAGGCATCAGGCAGCAGCAGCAGAGCCTGCAGGAATGCCTACCTTCCCATATTGGCCTGTGATTGTGAGGAGAAATCAAAAACAATCCTTGGAAGGTGAAAAACCATTAGCAGGTGATGGTTTTCTAACTTCGTGTTTACTTGTAAGAAACAGTTGAGGGGTGTTCTAAATGGCCAATAATATTCATTGTACTGAAATACTGTATAAAAAAGGATGTGCCTTTTAATAAACATTGCTTTTAAGCCCTCCAAGACGATTTGGAGTAATATCATTATTAAAGCTGTCCTAAATAATAACAATATTAGGTGGGTGCAGTGTTTTGGCTGGGGGCTTTTTCGTTTGGCTTTGTTGGTTTGTTTTTTTTCCCTCCTAAATTGCTTAGACCCAGGAACAATTGCGGTAGTGTCTAAAGCCATTGCTGCTGGTGCCAGCAGAGTGTGCTTACCCTGACAGACACCTCAGGTGTGCCAGTGTTTGGGCACTGGCTGCAGGGGGTGCCTGAGCCTGCTGGTAGCACCCGAGCCCTGAAAGGCACCTGCATGTGGGGTGAGCAGCTGAGATCTGCTCTGTCCAGTGGCAGAGCTTAAAGAAGGAGTGGAAAGGTTAAGGAGGATTAGGGAGCGTGAAAGACAAACAGCCTGGTGGAGTTACACCCTTCCAATCCTGAGAGAAGCTCAGCAGGGCTCAGAGGAGTTCTGCCTGCCTTAGGTATGCTTTCTGCATTGTAGAAGGGCGTTGCTCAGCCTGGAGGAAAAAAGGCTCAGGAGAGACCTCATCACTCTCAACAGCTGCCTTAAAGGAGGCGGTAAGCAGGTGAGAGTTGGTCTCTACTTCCAGACAATTCTCAACTGGACAAGAGTACACAAGCTGTGCCATGGGATGTTTAGGTTGGACATTAGGAGGAATTTCTTTGCAGAAAGGGTGATTCAGCATTGAAGTGTGCTGCCAAGGAAGATGGGGAGGTCGTAGTCCCTGGGGGTATTTAGGAAAAGTCTGGATGTGGCACTCAGTGCCCTGGTCTAGTTGATGAGGTGGTGTTAGGTCACAGGATGGACTCTATGATCTCAAAGGTCTTTTCCAACCTAGCTAATTCTGTAATATTTTTGTCCCTTTGTCAAAGGGACGTGATTTTTCTTTCCCTTATGTACTGACATTACAATATAGCTTTTCTTTTAAATAATCAATTGCATATTTCACAAATGGCTGCCCAACAGTGGATGCACAATTTATTTCACTAGTTTCTGTTGCTCAGGGCTGAAAATGCTGTCACCTTGTTTTCTTTATCGTGCAATTTGAATTTCTATTTAGATTCAGTAAAGTCATAACAGGGCTTCACAAATAAGCATATTCAATACAGCTTTTTCCTCTCTAAGTGTTTCCATAGCCAATACATTTTTGACATTTATGCAATATTCTTTCATTTTTATATGGACAGTGTAATCAATGGATTACAACAGGGAAAGAGTAATTTCTCTGAAATTCTCTGAATCAGAAATGCTGAAGAATCAGGCTTTTGGGAAGTAAATATTAATAAAGCAAAATTAGACACATAAAACTGTAAAGAAAGATGGTATCATATTGTCTGTGTCAGGAAAAGAAAGACCCTATTAATTTTTTTAAGCTAAAAATTACCTATTTATTCAATTCAGACCTAATAGTAATTGAAGCAAAATCCAGAAATCTAAACTTTGTAATTTTATATAATCATTTAATGACTGTAGATACTTTCTGAAGAAACCTACAAGTCAGATGTACAGACTCTCTTAAAAAGTTATTATTTTTGTGATTTCTATCAATGTTTCCATGAATACCACTGCACTGACTTCCTCATAAATGAAGCTTTGATTAACATTTTTTGAATAAACAAATAATGAAAGAAAGAAAAGAGATATTAATAGCAAATAAATTATCTCTGGCTCATGAGTATGTAAAATGGAGACATGTTGATGCTAATCAAATATTTTGAAAAAGTTAATTACAGGCAATAAGAAAAAAATTATATCAATTTATTATCTTGCATGTGCTTATGCTTTCTGAAACCTTTTGGAATATATAAGCCTGCCAAGAAAACACCACCTACAGTCTGATATAAATTAAATCCTTTAGCCTGACAGTAAGACTCACTTAAACAACCATACAACTAGCAGGTTTAAAGAAAAACATCAATTTGTTTTTCATTACTTTCATAATTCTCTTAGTTATCTTTTTTTCTTAAGATGTAAGGCAGATTCAAAACTGTTATTCTAAACCAAATGCAATTGAATAGAATATCCAGAATACTTATTTGTGAAGCCTTTCATGAAAACCAGCAGCAAGATAAAGGAAAGAAACAAAATAACTCCAAAAAATTTAAAATGAAACAATCAAGTAAAATAAGAACTGGCTATTATTTTTTTTAAAAAAGGCTGCAGGAGGTTATCAGTCATACCACTACATTAGGAGAAAGAAGAGAAACCATATGGTGTTAAACTGTTTGAAAAAGGTAATAGGAAAAAAAAAATTCATAATATTTTCTTTTTCAAGTATGTCTTTATATATAAATTACTAAGCAAAAGAGAAATTACCTTGCTTGACCTAATTTTAATCTATAATTCTTTAAGGCATACATGCTGTCAATAGAAACAGGAGGAAATGCTGTTGTAAAACAATCACCTCCACAAACTCTCATTATTCTTCTTTCAACTTTGATGTTATCTTCATACATTTTAATATGTCATATCTCTCAGCTTTGCTGGATGAGATCAACTTCTTAGACCAGAGAAAAAGAGGTTTTGAGATGTTATAGAAGCTACTAAAATCTGTGTAAAAATGTGAGTTATCTAAGAGTAACTATCAGCACTGCAACAACGCTTGTATTTTTTTGTCATTCATAATGTTGCATGAGAATAAAACATCACAAAATATATTTTGAAGTCTTGGAAACATATATATGATATCTACATATAAGTATTGTTTTATGCAATAATCCCAACTTTTTCTAGGATATTGACAGTTTGGGGTTCTTGGTTTGGGTGAGGTGTTTTTTGATGGGTTTATTTTGGTTTTGAGCATAGAAGGTCATAGAAGAAAGCTGGTTCCCCTTGTGTATCTTTCACCTACATGTCATTTCCCTGTAATAAAGGAAACAGCTAAGAGGGAGCAGCCTTTATGAGAAGTAATTCCACTCTAGAGATTAATAAAGACTGCACCAGCATTTTTAGAAAACCAAAAGCTTAAAAAAATTTTTTTTCACATTGTTCATTTACAAGGATATCTACCACACTGAAACACTTAACTGCCAAGAATATGTCATCTACAGTATGATGCAAAAGAAAATATTGATTTTTAATGTAAACACAAGTACTGTAGTGGCATTAACAAGTTCCTCATTTTGTTTATGTATTGCTGGCAAGTGTGGAGAATGCTGTTTAGCCTAGACACGAGCTGATGTAACCTTTTCTTAGTGAGAAACTATCGCTAATAAGACTGTCTGACATGTTATAACAAGATTTTCACTAGACTAATGTGAATGTATTGATGACATGGCTTTCTTCAGCCTACTATATATCACTAGTTTTCTCCTAGTCAATTGAAATCAGACTGTTGGTCATAAAGAACTTGAAACTTGTGTCATGAGAGTTTGCTTTTGATAGGTTTCCTCTGAAGATGTATTTTCTGGTTCAAATCCCTCAGCCTACTTATTACTTCTTCCCTCTCTCATTAGCAGATAGCTGCAGAAGAACTATGCTTTTCAGTCATTTCTCAATTAATTTGCATGATACCACAGAGTTTTCTGAACTTTTATTTTAATATCTGACCTTATCACTAGTATTACTGATAAAATTACTGATTAAATTACTTAGTAATTTTGAAGATTCTTTTCTCTCTTATGATATCTCACGAACAGTATTTCAACATCATGAAAAAGTATAAAATTAGAAATTGTCACCTCAGATTGCATTGGATATCTGCAAGGACCCTGTAGTGGAAAACTGAAAGAGATCCTTAACATGAAGCAGAACACTAAAACTTAATTATACCCTACAACATTCGTACTTTAAAATAACATACATTGATTTAACTACTCTCCTCTTCTGTTCTTATTTCTTCCTCTATTCATTCCTTTTACTTCTGTCTTTTGGAGCAATCATCCTGGCTCTTTCGTCCCATTTCATATCAACTTTTGAGAAAATTATCTATAAACTGAAAAAGCACTCAGAAAAGGTGGCACAGTTCTGATACCTGTTTCAAGGTCACTATAGATATAAATTTTATATTTGTAATTTCCAGAAGAAATTCTCATCCAAAAAGTATAACCGAGTCTGCCTTTTTCCAAATGCCCAGTTACCCTGGCAGCGGTTATATTGGAAGGAATCCATCTATGGCCGCGCCATCCCCGTGATTCCTGTGGGTTCTTGTGGCCCAAAGACAGCTCTGGAGATGGCTGTGGTCAGGTACAGAGAGAGTGACTCAGCTGAGGGTCAAACCCGGAGGCTTTATTGTCCTTGGTGGGGAACAACAGTGCCAAAGGTCTGACTCAGTGGAAATCCTCAGCGGAGCCCCCCGGCAGCCCCTGACTCTGCTTTTTAAAGGGGGGTGGGTCACAGAGGTGGGTGAAACTGGGGTCCAATGGTAGGAGGATATGGGATGGCTGGTGACAGGACAGACACCTGTTATCACCAGTTGGGATAAAGGGGTAGGGGGAAGGCTGGCACACAGCCAATCACTCGAGGAAGCCCCTCTGAGTCATGGAAATAATGGAGGAGTCTTGGAGTGACTGCCAGAGCCCCAGGGGTGGTGGCTAATGATTGACAAATGACAGTCCAAAAGTTGACTCAAGGGAAGCGGTACACAGAGGAATCATTTACAGAACTTAACAATATTCAAAAAACCTGGGAGAGCTAAAATGCACCACCACAAAAAAGATAACGACAATTTGAAAAAAGTATTAAAAATCTTTTCCTAATATTTTTACATTTGCCCTTCACCAGTTATAAAAACTGTTGGTTTTTTGGAGTGTTGACCAGACAGCCTTCTTCAGGCTACTTTCTATTCTAGTTAGAAATCACAGAATTGTAGATTCCAGGACTCAAAGTGAGCTGAAAGGATCACCTATAGTCCAAAGATGGCTTCCTTGGAAACAAAAACTTCTTATACTAGTTGCATCCTTCTGCCAGTATTTATTTTATTGGGACAAAAAAACCCCATGAACGAGGAATATTTTTATACATTTAGTATTCATTTGAGTGACAAATTGCTGCGATGACCAGCTCCTTAGAAAAAATGGACAAAAAAATTGTGGCTTCCACAAATATTTAAACTTCATTATGAGGCTGGCATGGAAAGTTTTCCAGTAACAGGAAAGATCTGTCTGCTACAACAAAAGGCAGAGCTGAGAGATTAGAGGATTTTGAATAAAGTTTACTTTCAAGTTATTGAACTTCAGTAAATTACTCAAATTCAGAAGAAATACTGTTAAATGTACAACATAAGTGCATATTAATTTCCTATCAATAACATCTGGCATCTTGAAAACAAAGTAGTTATTAATATTGCAAATGTGTCAAAGCAGAATTTTAGAGAAGAATAATGCACATTTTCTCTTTTAGAATAGTGCCATATAGGGTTATGAAATCAATGCAAAACTCATTTCTCATATCAAAATTTTAATCTTATTTTGGAGACATATCAAAACATTTTCTAACAGGATGATTTATAAAGTACTACATTATAGCAATTTGCGATGACTTTAATAAAAATGTATTGAAACCATTTTTTTTTTTTTACAATGCAAGAAGATAGTATTGGATGCATCTTATTGTGAGATAAATTGAAATTAGTCTTTTAAAAATTGTAATAATGAGAAGTTATATGACATCCATAAAGAGTAGAGGTATGAGATATATGTATATCAAAATGAAGAACTTGAAATCCAAAAGTTTGCTTTTACGACAGTATGATATCACAAAAGCAATTAAAATTTTTGATTACTTTTAGAAGTGTTATCGCAAATTAAAAGTGATGCTGTGGGACTGCAGCAATGTGAATTCTGCAGTGATAGACACACAGATGATGTAAGCTCTTACAGTTTGACATATCAAGGGTGCTTATAACTGGACTAGTTCTTAGATATAGCCTATGTAACTGTCTTTTCTGGGAATCAGAGCTCAGAGAGCTCACTACAGAACCACAGGTAGGCTTCTCCCTATAGCAGATACCTAAATTCATCATATTCTCATGGAAAGAAGTCTATGGAAAAGAACATGATTTCTTCAGGGCAAGAAGTACTGCTACCAAATATCACCAAAAAGAAGAGGTAGCAAAAGAGAAACTTTTTTTCTTTTAATTTTATTTTTTTAAACCTCCTATTTGTGTACTTTAGAGAATTCTGGTCTTGCTTTCACTGCCTTAAGTTGAAGATTCACTATAGGCAATGACCAATATCATCTATTCTTTACATCCACTGGATTTTAGACTCTGCCAGAATCTGCTAAACCACAAGCCAATATTTATTTCATCTGCAATTTCCTCTTCTTTACATGAATTTTATTGGTTTGTCCACCTGTTCTAATGCTCTTAGTGTGGTACTCTGATCTTATAAAGTGTAGATATAGTGAGACCCTGGCACTACATAATAAATTATGAGTTAATATAGTATTCTCTGTGTATCTTCTTTTATTCTTAAACATAGACATTTTAAAAATCACATTTGGGGAAAATAAAAAAACATCAAAAACATTTACATAGATATCCTTCATCTGGGAAATCTTGCATAATTCTCATGCAATTTTCTTTACTTCATTTAGGGCTATATTTTATCTCTAATTAGATTTTAAAACGCAAAGAGCATTCCATTGGCTATTTTAGATGTTCCTAAATATTTTACCCCTAATACACATTAAAAGTATAGAGATAGTTAATGATGCAGATATGAACCTAGTGAGATTTAAAAGGATTTTACCTATCTTCAATGAAAAAATTTCTTCTGGGAGTACTTAGTGTTTCAGACTCATACATGTCTCTAAACTTTCAGGTATCTAATTTTCTGTGCTTTTCTGTGTTAAAAAAATCATTATAATACTTTTAAGAAAAGAAAACAGTAAACGTGTTGATCTCTAAATATGAGAAGCATGGATATTTTTGTGAACAAGCCTTAGAAATCTTTCAGCAAAATCTTGTTATACAATTTATGGTGCAATCCCATGCACCTTAATTAAAAACTAAAGACTAATGTTTGCTGCTGATTTTTTCGTAACATTTTTAAATATGGGTAAGTACTACTCAGTAGAGGCACATTTATGATGATTAGGTGCCAGTTCTGTACAAGGCTCACACCATGTTGTGTGAGCTCACAATACTCACTAACCTGCTTCTGTGGTGTTTAACCCCTGGAGCAGCAATGCACTGTCCCTGTGTGCACTTGTCATACTGTTTAGTGAGATAGTTGGAATACCACATTTATACATCTCATTTTGCTCTGGGGGATCTTATTCGTCTCCATGGAAAAATTCGTTTGTACCTCAAACATGTGAATTAACCGAATACCTCTGGACATTTTACACACCTAGGTCACAGTTCAGTCCTTAGCAGATAATCAGTGCCCAGTGTTTTTATAAAAAAAGAAGAAACAAGTGATGGGTTTATGACAAACATTGTTCAAATCCCATTCAAACCCTTTTCTGCTGCTTAATCCATCAAGAAAATAGATGACGTGTAATCCAAGCAATAGGACAACAGGCAGAAACTGATGCACAGGAACTGCCACCTGAATATGAGGAAGAATTTCTTTACTGTGCTGATGACTGTGCACTGGCACAGGTTGCCCAGAGAGGTTGTGGAGTCTCCTTCACTGGAGCTGTCAGAGAACTCTCTGGACACAACCTTGTGTAATTACTTTTGGATGACTCTGCTTGAGTGGGGAGATTCTCCAAGATATTCCACTGTGGTATCTTCCAACCTTATCCATTCTGTGATTCTGCGATAATCTTCTTACACCAACTAATGGTTAAAAAATATTCTTCTAGGAAAAAAAAAAAAGAAAACATTTGGCAAGATTCTCATCAGGAAAAACAAGTGCTTGACTTTTATGTTGCATATGGAAAATTTCACAGACACAGTCTCTGAGGAAATGGAATAGGAACTAAACAGTTTCTTTCTGAATGGTGTCTTTTAGAACCAAGTGGGAAGATATACTAGAAACAAAGTATGCAAGACTTAAAACCAAACACTCAAAGCTCTTCATTTTACACAAGAAATACAATTGCTGTTCTCATAACAATGAGGATACTGATCTTACCTACACATTTTCAACTAATCCAAATATTCCTATTTACTTGAAAATGTCTTGAAATAGGATTTTTCCCACAGCAACAGGTTTATCATTAGGGACTAGTATAATTGGAACAGTTTCCATTAATTTAATTACAAAACCATTTCATTTATTCTGCCTTTGACAGAAAGAAACAACTGCTGCTGACATCAAAGCAGGGCTGCTACTTGTTACTGTAACTCTAGATTTTAAAATAACAGTTCTAAATAGATTTTCTGAGTTCTGGCAGAAAAAAGTCTTTAGGCAGAAAAGAAAACAATAAATTTTTTGCTCCAGGATGCTCATCAAACAATTTATGCATAGGTAGCTGCTGTTAATTAGTGCAAGGAATGATTTTATCTATTTTAATATTCATCCCCTTTGCACTTGGGTCTGATTTTCCAGATGCTGTCAGGTACTGGTAATAAGGAAGTTGGTGTTAGTGAACTTGGAACTGGGAAATGAGACAAAGCAAAACAATAGTGCTGAAAATTACTAGGAGAAAAATCTGCATTCTCTTCCATTTCATGCCAAGCAGTGCTGTGTTATGCCATCTACACTGTGCTGTGCTATTCTACTCTGCTAGCCCATTCTTTCTTACTCGGTTTGGGATACTGATTTGGGGACAGAAATGGTGATTATGTTTATGCTACATGACATGATGCCACCCAAAGCTGGAATAGCTGCTAGAGGCTAGATATTCATTTTGAATTGTTAATTAATTCTCATTAATGTTTGTTCATTAGATGTCTTAATCTCAGTCCTTCCCCGAAACTACAAAAATCTGTAAAAGGATTGAAATTCATATCCTAACACTGTGTACAATGCTGAAAGCAGGAATGTAGAAAACAATTTTTATTGATGTTTAATCTCTGTAAACACTATTTATTGTCTATGAACTGAAGGCAGTGCAAACATTGCAATGGGCAATGGGCAAGAGGAGCTGGATGACAACTGCTGAAATTTCTGATTTATTTCTGAGCAATGTTTTAGTGTTCTCTTCAAACAGAATAAAAATGAGTTGTCATAAGTTTTTATTGCTTGCCATATATAAAGATATTTTATTAAATTACTATCCTTTATTCATGCTCCTGAAACATGCATGAACATGAAAGTTCTTAGAAGCACAATTTTATTTCTGTATTAAAACTCAGAATCACCCTCTTATATATAAAAGTAAATATGTTAAAAGACTTTCCTGGACCTCACTCCTCAATATCATACAGATCTGTTTTTCAGTAATAGCCCTCACCTTCCACAGTAAATTAGTGAACTGTCATCTTTACAACAGCAGAGAAGCAAAGAACTAAAATACTTAAAAGGAGAATAAGATCTCTATGGAAACTTGTGGAAGGGATATTTTTTCCAGCTATTATATACCAGCAAAAGTAATTTCAAAGAGATGAACATGGTTCCTGAGAAACTATAGGGAAATCAGACTATTTATATAATAAGACAGAAAGGAAACACATCTTTCTTCAGCCAACAGACTCAGATCAAACACTAATCAATTTTTAAATATGTAAACTCAAGAGTTAATAACAAGTGACTCAAAATCATTCAAAAATCAAGATTTTTTTTTGGTTCAGAGACAAAGTAGTTTTTAATTGTAGTACATAAAAGCATTTTCAAGCCAACCAACACCTTTCTTAAACATATTTGGATTTATCAACTATTATTACTTTAAGATTTATTTTGGTTGCATATAGAACAAGACACATATATGGGATTTAATACAGACATCATTTTAGGACATCTGAGGTCTACCTATATGTTTCTTGAAGTGGCTTTTCTTGGATACATCATCTTTAGAGGATCTCACTGGCTTCCATAGTGAAGTAACTGGCTCAGTGGGTGAGGGGATAGCTGTAGAAGTCACTTGGTTTTAGCAAGAGGAAGTTCCAACAACATCCTTCTTGACAATCTGTTGAGGCATAGACTGTATAGATAGACCATAAAGTTGGTGAAAACTTATGCAGCTACCAGGTTCAAAGGGTAGTTAATGACTCAAAGTGGTCATTGGTTAAAAATTTGGCTCCTCTGATGCATTTTCTTGTAAAAACTTTGTTTTCATTTTTCACTGTCATATGATTTCTGATAAAAGTGAAGTAGTATTTTTTTCAGTAGCAATGGGCAATGATATGTGTGCATGTAGTTTTGTTTATCCTGAGACAACTGTTTGCTTTTCCCATTGTTTTGAAGGATGTGATACAAAACTATGTTTTCACCTGTGCCAGGAACTTAAAAAACCCTGTTTCCTATAAAGTGAAGGTTTTGGCATATAGAGAAAACATGCTTATGGTTTGACTTTGGTTCTTCACTCTCTCAATAAAGAATTGTGAGTGTCCTCAGGAGGTCTTAAAGCCAAGTCAGTCATGCAAACCTGTATGGGCAGCATACTAATCATCTATTTACTGTTACTCTCATGCAGTTTCTTTCTCCTTCTCCTCACTTCATCACTGAATATTGCTCAGATTTGTGCAGCATCTGTCACAGCTCTGTAGCAGCAGTTGCAGACAGAAGGAGAAAGCTCAGACCAATGCAATCACATCTCTCTGTATGTACCTCAGGTCAAAATTTGGCTAATTATTCTGGTCACTTTTATGTTCATATATATGCTATCTTTTTCACAACAAAACCAAACAGAACTATCAGCTGTGACTGTTACGTAAAGCCTATTTGGTAGAAAAAATATTTCTGCTGAAAAACCTGAATGAAAACAAATCTAAGAATCTTAGAATCAAAGAATCATTAAGGATACAAAAGACCTCCAAGGTCATCAACTCCATTTGGCTTGATATTGTGCACCAACCACCTTGTTTCTCCTATATCTAGTATCAATCATATCTTGTAATGATTGTTTTATCAGAGCTTTTATCCAATGCTTCAGTTTAACTGTAGCTGTCTAATGTCACAAAAATAATCATTCATATTAATATTTCAGACACTTTTTTTCAGGCTATATAGATTTATCCATAGTTTAGCATTTCTCAGAATTTAAAATATTTTGTTGTCCATCTGAATTTATCTCTGCCTTGCAGCACAATGATTTCCAACTAAAAAGACAGACTGAAACTCTATACTTTTGTATGTTAAAAAGGATTTTGAAACAATATGGTCTGAAATGCTTCATCCCAAAATCCTGCTCTGAAGCTTGCATAAAAGAGCATGTAAAAATCCAGCCTGAGCTGATCTATAAGAATATATTGTGACCTGAATAGTAAGGATTTCAGTGGGGGTTACATTTGTCTTTGCTACGTACACAATTTTGGTGGTGAGAGCCAGCAGAACACTTTATTTCACAGAACTATTGACTGTGTTGGTTATAAATAGTCTTAATAAAATCTTGTTCTTAATCATGATATTCAAATCCCACACGATTATAAAAAATGAGGGCAACAAATGGAATGGATTTACAGGATCTGCAAGGGTATTTGTAGTACAAATTCAACTGGTCATGCTTTAGACAAAGAGATTTTTGATGCTGACGTCCCCTGTCAGGAGAGCACAAGCTTTACATTAGAAGAAGATGACAGGACTGAATAAATGGAACATCAAGGGACTAGAAATACACAGCAAATGGGCACAGTTAGGAGGTCATTTGGAAAGAGAACCAGCTGGATGCAGTTGGTGTGAGGGCACAGTGGCAAATCTATCATCTGTCCACCAGCAGAGAAAAGACACAGGAGGCTGGACTGACTTCAAAGACTGCCTGTACTAGTAAACAGTTTGAAAAGTGAAAGCTGAACTGTAAACTGGTATTCTATCTTCACTTTATTCCTCAGCTCTTCATCACCACCCTCGATTCCCAAACCCACCCTCTTTTCTTAGTCCTCACTTTTTCACTGCTCACTTTCAGATACTATCTGATAGGTGCTTCAGTATTAGAAATGCAGTTATTACTCATCAAATAAATATCTGCTATGATTACTTTGTTTCTGAATGACTGATGAGAATTCTAGAGATATCTTCTTTTCCTGAAGTAACAAGGACAGCCCAATGCCAGCTAAATAAATAACTCTTTTCAAATGGGAAATCTGTCACAAGGTGGTCCCCCAAGGATCAATACTGGTTTCAACACTGTCTAATTTCTTCATAAGAGACTTGGATGACAGCCTTAAGTGTACTCCGAGGAACTTTGCCAAACACACCCAAGTGGGGAAGTGGGTACTTTGGGAGATTCATCTTGAAAACCTAGACAGACTGGAAGAGTGGGCTAACCTTGTAAAGTTCAACAAGGACAAGTGTAAAGTTCTGCACCTGGGAAAACACAATCCAGGAGTGAAGCACAGACTGGGATCTACCCATCTAGGAAGAGCTCTGTGGAAAGGGTTCTGGGAATCCTGGTAGACAATAAGTTCCATATGAGTGACCAGTCACTCTCTGCAGCCAAACAAGATTCTGGGTTGCATCAAAAAGGGCATCACTAGCAGAAATAAAGTATCCCAATCTACTCAGCACTTGCCAGGTACCACATGGAATGCTGTGTAAAATTTTGGTCCCTGCTAGACAAAACATGTGGACAGGTTGAAATTGTCCAAAGAGGATCCACAAAGAGAATTGAAGTCTTATAAAGCCCATCATATGAACCAGGTTTCTTCAGCCTTTAGCAAAGAAGGCTTAGGGGAGACCTTATTACCATGTTAAAGTATTTAAAGATTGTCTGCAAAGAAGATGAGGACTCTGCAGGGAATCACAAATCAAAAATAGGATTATGTGTATAAGACTCCTGGTGGATTCCAATTGGACACAAGAGAAAAAAAATCACAATGACAGCAATCAGCAAGTGGATCAATCTCCCCAAGAGAAGGGGTGGATTCCCTGACACTGGACACTTTTAAGATTCAGCTGAACAGGAAGCAGGACCACTTTACCTAGATTGGGCTTTTGACAAGAAAGGTTGTACCAGATGATCACTGAGGTCCTCTTACAACCTTGCATTCTATGATTGTATGAAATTCTATCTTCCATGATTACCATGGCTGTTTACCTGTCCCGTGTTAATGAATTTTCAGTGAACTCCACTGACACTCTGTCTCTGAATAACTCACTCTGCCCATATGATAAGTACTATTTAATGGGTAGCACTAATGAGCATTTGACTTTATGAGAGATTTAAGATTTTTTTCACAATCCATTTCTGTTATAAAATAACACATGCTCTGGGTTCTTTCATTCAGAGTTTTTCTGACACTTTCTGGAGGGAAAGTCTATCTCTATTGAGCATATTTTTACTGCATATTTACCTTGAAATTTTCATTTAATTGTCTCTTGGATATAAACCTGACTGGTTGGCAGCCCACAAAGTTTATGTTCTATTTGTTTTCAGAACCTGTGGAGGCTTCTACAACCTCTGCTGCCTAAACAAATTAGCACAATGTTTTGTTAAAAATCACCAAAGAGACTTAGGAACGTGAACCTCTGTAGATCTGAAAGCCATATATAATAAAATATAAGACACCAAGTAATTCCATTGAAATTACATGAGTAACTGCTTTTTGGATTTTGCTCTAATCTAGAAATGAGATATGTATGGTCAGAGGAAATTTTTACTTATTACTACACAAGGAGGACACTTAAGCAGTGTATACACTGATTCATTAGAATTTAAAGAAAATTTTCCTATTGTCAGGTTTCACACCATTTAACCATCACTTAATGATTTTTTTATAGCATTAGAATTTTTGTATAGCAATGAAAAAAAAGGCAGATTTATATTCAATTATTTGGAATCAGTTTGAAAATTTTCTTTCTTAAGATATAATTTTATGTTTCTTAAAACATCATATAATATTTGAATATCTGTCATGCATAATTCTTCGTCAGTTGTGTGGTGCAGGGGCTGAAAACATCTTAGGTGATACACTCTATCATTAACAACACTTGCTGCTTGCTTATGGGAATTGTCTTTATTTATGCTACCAGGCATCTGCTAGCATGACAGGAATGGTGGACAGCAAGTTAAGCAACATCTTATAATCAACATCTACAAATATAACTCATTTATCATGCCCATGTCAAATTTGTCAGAAACACAACCTTTCTGGGAGAAAGAAGGAGCCACAAGAAAGGTTAACAGATTTAGAATGCTGCTGAAGTCTTAACAAGTAAGCATATGTAACAAAGAACTTATTTAATATTTGCCATTCTTTGTTGTCTCTGCTGGTACAGAGTAATTGAATAATCTATTTGCTATTTATTATAGCTGCATGACATCCTATGGTGCAGCCATTTTCAATATGAATAAATGTTTTTGATAAATGTTGAATGGAAAAATGCTCTGGTGTGGAACCAATGAATTGAAAAGCTCATTTAGGACCTGATCCTGTGAAACAAAAAATGAGCCCTGTAAGTAGCTATTCTCTCAGTTTCTATTTCTCTGAGACTTAAGAGGCTGATTATCACCAAATATATTCAGTATTCTGCAAGACCAGATATTAATCATCAGTGATTCTGGCAAATGAGAACATCTGATATGAAGATGTCATTAAAACTAGTTTTCTTCATCCTTGCTAAAATGTTTTTTTTTCTGTGAAACTCAGTTTGAAAACATAAGAAAAATAACTTATGGTCTTCTGAAGTTAACTCTTATGTGTCAAAACTCTATTGTTTATTTTCACTGCCACTGTAGATATATATTCAAGATGCTACTATGATTTGTTGCTTCTTTACTGACTGATTTATTGTTTGTATTTTAATTAATGATACAAATGAAAAGTAAATGTAATACAGCATAATACAAAGACAGACTGTTAGATGCATCAATCAAACATATTTTATTTCACTAGTATAACCAATTTTCTAATTAGCAAATTTAGATTTGCATACAGATGATCATGTTGAAGAAGAATTATTGTGATGGGAAACACAGTTTTGAAAGTTCATGTCATCAATAAATGAAGACTAGGAATCAGATGCACAGCTTTCTCAGTCATTGTATTATTGAAAACTAAAAATATTGAAAAATAATGCACGTTACATTTCTTTTATGAGATCTGTGAGATTGCATGCATGACACTATTTACTTAATTAGTACATCCCTATATAAAAAGCCATACAGTAATTAATGGAACAATGCATTTATCAAGAGCTCACTGAAGTGCATTTTGATAGTTTCTATTACATTTTATGATATTTATGTTTCATTCAACAAATGGCTCACTAGATGGGTATATGCAAGAGGAATATCTGCATTTCACAGGAAATGGAAGTAACATACACTGGTAAATATATAAATAAGTTAAAGTTCACGTAACTGTTTCATTTTGTTTAGAAATTAAAAAAATAACTTTGAAACTACTTTTAGTAATATTCTTAGGCAAGTGTTAGGCATTTGGAACTCCTAAAGTAAAGTATTTTTTAAAATTCTAGTTTAATTGTGTCCACATAGAAGTTAAAAGAATTGTAAAGTATAAACATGGGGGGAAAATAGGAATTTCAGCTGACTATTTAGTATAGTGAAAATAAACTAGATTTTATCAACATCTCAGATGCATAAGGCAAATTCACAGGCAAATACTGTTGAAAATGTAGTATATCATGGGCAGTTGAGAATTTTTGTTTAAAATAATATCATCAAATTGCAATTATTTTTGACTTTTTACATATTAAAAATATGCTAAATATATATCTTGAGTGCCTCTCCTCAACTTGACTTCTGAAGTTTCTGTAGATTTTTCTTTTTTTAATTAATCTGTATTTCCATTGAAGTTAGGCTTTGCTTCTGTGTTGTGGTTTAACTTCAGCCTGCAGCTAAGCCCCACACAGCCTCTTGTTCAGTCCCTGGTGGGATGGTGGGATAGGGGAAAGATCCAGAAGAGTAGAAGTGAGAAAACTTTTGGATTGAGATGAAGATAGTTTAATGGCTGGGGAAAAAAAAAAGAAAAAAAAAAAAGAAAAGAAAAAAAAAGAAAAAAAAATCTGTGCGAACTGGCAAAGCAAAACAAGGAATTAATTTACCACCTCTCAAGGGAGGGCAGGTGTTCAGCCTCCTGAGAAAACAGGGCTCCATCATGCATGATAGTCACTTTGGAAGATAAAATCCATAACTCCAAAAGCATTCTCCCTCCACCTCTCCTCTTTGCTATTTCCCTTCAGCCTTTATTGCTGGTCCCAATGTCATATGGCATGGGAGACCCCTCTGGTCCATTGGGGTCAGCTGTCCTGGCTGTCCCCCATCTCAGCTGCATGTGCACACCCATCCTCCTTGCTTCTGGGGGGAGCTGAGAGGCAGAAAAATCACTGACCTTGTGCAAGCACTGCTCAAGAATAGTAAAAACATCCCTGTGTTATCAACACTGTTTCCAGCACAGATGCAAAACCTTGTCCCATACTAGCAACAAGGAGAAAAATTATCTCTAGCCCAGCCAAATCCAGCTCATTTTGCATCTTACTTCCTCCAAAATATATTTTCTGTTTGTTTGTTTGTTTCTCATTTATTATTTGTTTATTTCTCATTTTATAGTTATATTATTTGGAGTGTGTTGCCTCACATGCTCTTTCATTGGAGAACTGCAAACCATTCATGATTGGTTCTGTCTAGTCAGTTGAAGTCTGTTTTTTTCTTGAGTCAGTGCTTGTTTCTCTGTTTGTTTTCTTATTCATTTGAAGTTGTTCCTAAAGAAGCACTCCACAAATGCTGTCTGTTGAAAGGTAATCAAGGACCAGAATCTTTGAAAAGAAGGCTTCCAGCCCAACAAATGTGTGCACTGATGGCTTCTCTCTGACAGCTTTTAGTTGATAGTTTTACTCTTCTTTGATACAGCAGATATTCACCGACTTGATGTCTGAGAGCTTGCCAGCACCCTTTCCTGTTCTGCTTCAGGCAGAATCAGCAGTCTGAAATATAAACAAAAAAGTGTTCCACTTTACCCTTTTTGTCCCAGGGCCCAAAGGAGAGAGCTGTCAACGGGTCTGGGAGATCTGCCTCAGAGTGACACCCTTCTTTGGAGGACTGTAGAGCCAGAAAAGGAAAATACTAGTGAGAAAAAAGTGGTTCCTGTGGACCTTCTGCTCCACAAATCCCTCCAAGAGACAGCAAGAGAAGCAGCAGATTTTGCATAAGGTTGTTAAAGGTCTCTAAAAATTATTTATATCAGAAAGTGTAAGGCAAGATGCAGAAGAGAGCAGGTGGTGCTCTGCAGGAAAGGTGATGGTCTCTGTTCAGACAAGCATGATAGAGATAATTTTTCAGAAGTCACCACAGTGACTATTGTTGAAAAGAGCCCACCACAACATTTTGTTCCAAAATTTTAGATTTAGACGTGATGGCAGAGGGTCTACTCTTGAATTTTACCTCCACAGTAAGGTAGTAAAATAAGGATTCAAATTTCTTTTGCTTACTCATTTCATGACCATTTATATAAGTTTCTTATATTCATACAATGTAGTGTCACCTCCTGGGAACACACACAATTCCCCTTTCCTTCATTATAGGTCTTGGTCTTACAAAGTATTTCGTATTGTAGAGTTACAGGGAACTTTTCCATTTTCTTGTTCCTTATGGGGAAGCATCCTCCTTTAATCTTCCCCAGTACTTCACTTCTCAAAAGTCATTTGAGCTTTTGGGTGCCTATCTCTTTCCCACTTCAAAAAAGTTTTACTCTAAGAAAACCTTCAAAAAAGGTTAACTGTAAGTAGTTATTTTAAAATATCTTTATTATTTTAAAATATTTTTCTTATTCGAGTTTGTGTTCAAAATTAGATTTTGTTTAAATATTGTGAAATTATGAGACAAATTTCCAATTTGCTAGCTCTATTCTTTTACATTGAGAATAGATTCACCTCTCAAATTTGATCTCAGTAAAAGTGCCCTTTTTCCTACCTATAGCTAATTTTATGTGTTTTCAAAATGTACAGTTAGAATTATTTACAGATATTTTTCAGGAAAAATTTTTACTGAAAAATGGAGTAATATTTTTTAAAAATATTTTCCTGAGTAAGGAGAAGCGAAGGTGGTTCTGGTTTCTACTGATTGCTTCCGATACCTTTCTTTTATATTATTCGATCTTTTAATGATTTTGTCTTCACTGTAAACTTCTCCATAAAAGCATATTTGGAAAAGAGAACAGAAAGAATGTGAAGGCATTAAAAATTATGTTAAAGTTTGGCTGGTCAGTGTAATGCACCAGCCTTGGGCTGATAATCAGAGTCTCACTTCACTGCTGTGTACAGAATTGTCTAAGCTAAGAAAACACCAAGAAGAGATAAATGAGAAAGATTGGAACAGTCATGAAAATCTGAAAACACAATAATAATGAAATATCTCTGTTTCCTCTCAGATACCTTTCCCCATGATTGCAAACCTGGCTTAGCTAATAAATATTCATTGAAAAGAAAGACAAAACAATCAAGAAGTAAAAATAATATCACTACAGGCACCAAATTAAGTTTCTTGATGCAAAATTTACCTTGTAATAAGAGTGAATGTACTAATGTAAGTTTCCTAGGCAGTTTCATCTATATTTTTAGATAAAGGAAATATTAACATGTGTGTGTGTTAATAAACAGCATTTTTACATAGAAAAAAAATGGAATTTAATAAAAATTTTATAGCTGCTGATATTATTAAAGTCTTCAAGTCATTGTAATACAGCTAGGCTAAGGGAGAATTTTGATGTTATCAGCTTTTATTTTTTAAGTTTATTGTTTTTGTCATCTTTCCTGACACCACTATGCAATCTGCAGCTGTGCCAATGCTGGTGTGGCAATTCCAAATAAATGTAGTGTAAACAAAAGAAATTGGTTCCCTAACAATAAGATCTGTGTGAATTCTTTCTGAAGAGCTTCATCTCCCAGTCAAGTTTCCTTCAAAGTAGCAAACCATCTCTGAGAGAGAAAATAAAATTTAAGAGACTCAAACAACAGTGAAAAGGACTAATGAATGGATTAGATGGAATACAGCAGGGAGTTCAACTGTTTATATTCATATTACTTCAAGGTACTGAACTCCAGAACAGTGAATTTACAAGGCTGCCTGTAAATACCAGACATATTACTATTTTCATTAAGGATAACAGAAATGGTCAATTATAAAACAAAAGAGAAGACAAAAATGGGAGAACAAATATTTAATTTTCTGATTTTACCTACAATTTCAAATATCCTTCTCCTTTACCTGACCACATTAACTATTTAGACTTATTCAAATCCATCCTTTCATGCATATATCCATGTATCTGTGCCCATACATGTAAAAATATGAAATGTGTCTTTTTTACCATTTCATTATTTATGTTTTATGTAAGATTTATGTCTACATTATTTACTGAAATTTTAAAATATTTTGTCATCTCTTAAATGAAGGAAGTCTTAGAGATTATTTTTTTATTTTGTGGATTTTAGTCAACCAGAAATAGATTGCAATAAGTTCCCTAAGTATTCATTAGTAATAAATTAAAAACTAATTGAACCAAGCTTGCTTGGGAAAAAAAATAAAATAAGGAACACAAAGGCTTCTTTTATTCCTAGTTTTTCTATTTAGAAAATGTAATGATTTTCTTTAAAAACATGATAGTCAATAAAGGTAGCAGTTCAGAGCAACAATTCCTAGTGTTTCACATTTATAAAAATGTTAAATGAATATTAGATTTCAAGTCAAATATTTACATGCAAATTTACATGAGCATTTGGTGTCATTAAGCATTTGCTTAATGATAAGATTATACATGGTTATCCCACTCTCAAGCCCAGTTTGACTGCAGAATCGAGTGATTAAAATACCAAAACAAATGTAGACACCAGCACATTTTCTGTTGTAGTTTGGCTGACAGTCACAGGCGATATCCCACCCTAAATCGTGGCACTGTTGAGCTCCACACATAGTTCAGGTAGGGCTGCTCAGCTGCTCCAGCCCTGTGAGATAATGATCTGACCCAGAACAGTCACACCATCTGCTTCAGTGTGAGCACACTGACACTCACAAATCCAGGCTATGCATAGATAGTGGGAAAAGCTGGCAATGTCATTTGAGGGCTGACAGAGAGCAGGCTCTAGAACTCAGGTGTCTTTTACTTAAATTGCTGTGGAAGAACCACAGGCAGATGCAAGATGAAACCTTAGGAAATTAAATATTATAGGAATGGTATTGTCAAAAAAAAAATAAATTGCCAACTGGATTTAGCTATTGGTACAGATGCTTTCTAATAATTTCTCCAATAAAATCAACATTCCCCATAAATTGATATGATCTTAAAGGGAATAGTATTAGTATTTGTGAAAGTCCTCTGGGCAGGTGTTGCATCTACACACAGCAACAGTACCAAAAAGTAAGACTGATACAAAGACTAATATATTTCAAGCTCTGTCTGGAAGCATTATTGATGACCAGAAGATCCCTTTCTCTAAATGTTTAGTTCTCCTTATCTTTCCATTGGAGGTTGCCAGTGAAATCTCACTACATTTTTCTGCAACTGGGAATTCTGTCTAGAAGCAACTCAAATAGAACATTTTTTCATTTCTCATAGGCCAAAAAACACTCCTCAGACAGTATTGACTGTGAGGCATTGCTAAATTTGATTTGATTAGGACTGGCAAATTAAAGAAGAGAGGCTCTACATCACAGATTAATTGTTTTCAGTCTTCTTTTGTAAAGTTATTATGAAAGTCTTAAAATCATTGTCAGTGTTATTTTCTGAATATGTATCTTTCTCCTGGGATTAAAGCAGAGTGAATGACAGAGGCTGGCTGATCTTGATTCATAATGTAGACACGCAGTGAAAGGTTGGAAAATAAAAACCTTAAGAAACCTGAAAATTGGCAGACATTCTTCTCTGCATATGGCCTTTGTTTCTGACCTTTGCATCTGAAAGTCATTACAGAGAGACAACATGCCCAGAAATTTTGTCAAGATGAGGAGGATCGTTTGAGGACACGATATTGTCTAAATAAAATTTGGAATTTTAAAAGATCAACATGTCTTCCACATTAAAACAGACTGTTTCTACATGGAGTTTAACTAACCATGCAATAAATAAAATATCAACATATTGCAAAATATTTTTAGAAACATTACAGAAGAGTGAGTGCCTGTGATTAAATGCATGTTATCTATATTTTTGGTAATGTTAATTATTAATATTATCCCATTAATGAAAAATAATGTTGAAAGCCATGAAGGGTGTTATTCTTGAAAAGATAAAAGCTGTGTAGCTGAGTTTTCTATTATATACCACACACTTAGATTTGTCATGGTAAGAGATACTTCACTCATATTGGTTGAGAAGACCCCTTGAAATAGACTTACAACTGAATACTTGGTTCTTCAATAAATAGATTTTCTACTTTAAAAATTCCATATTTCAATTTTGGATGTATTTTTGTTATCATATAGGAGTGGGAAAACAAGTCTAGGATAAGTGTCATATTAAAACTTTTTTAATTCTATTTTTAATTGATTGAGAAATTCAAAGCTGAGAGGTATTTCCAATTTGACATTCTTATGATTTATTCTGATATTATATGTCATGCTGTCATAAAGCTTCATATGAAAAATCAAAGGGTCTTAAAAATTATTTAGTGAAACATGCTGCTTCCATCTTGATTCAAAAGTTTTAAATTATGCCACTGATATAATTAGGATTCAAGGTGAAATTTTTCAACCTATAAAGAACTTTCTTTCTGTCTGCAGTTGCATGTACACACAAAACTAACTCATGGAATGAAATTATTCTAAATTATCCTTAATCTATTAAAGTTAATGAATTAATCACAATCATAATTATTGCAATTACTACAATATTGCCATAATAATCCAAATAGTTAGAAGTAGTTATTAGTCATGTGTTACATTTTGAATGTTGCAATTCAACTTTGTTCTAATTATACAAATACATCAGCAAAATGTGAAAACTTCACATTACTCTAAGTATCACAATACTGCAGTAATCTATTTAAATTTTATAGCTGATATGTCATTGTATTAGGTGGACATCTCACAGAACTTTTATGTTTATTTATAAGCATATTTTCTTATGCTTATAATTGTCCTTTTTCTTTCTTCATACTGAACTTTGGTTTGCAATTTTGTTTTAATTTAATAGAAGAATTTTAAAAATCTATTAATATTTTTAATGTATTTAACCTCTGGGTAATTTACAATTATATATATGCATGATATTTCATTATCTAAATGTTTTTACTAGTGTATTTTAATGTTGAAATTGAGGGGGGAAAAAAATGAAAATCATTATGTTTTGTTGATGGAAAGTTCCTAGAAAGTTGTCGACAGTGAAACATTATGCAGAGATTTCACCCTTGCAAGCAACATATAACCTTGATTGTTTGTATTTGGGCAATTATTCTCGAGTTGATCCCTCGAGATTCGGGTGGTTTTTGAGTCCTTTGCCCTCTGAAATTCCCTGAGCCAGAAGCAAGAAAGAAGCAGAGGTTTCAGGTTCTTGTTTCTCAAGGTCTCTTGCTTTGTTTATTATTTCTTATCTCACAATTTGCTCTGTGTCTAGCCAAGGTCTGTGCAGCAGCTCGGGCACCAGGCAAGTCCCTGGGCAGTCGCTCTTCTCTTATACTGATTATTACGAATCCATTATTTACACTTACATACCAATACCTACTATCTACACTAGACAGGTCATCTCTACTTTGACCCAAACTCTTTAAAGTATATAGTGCCACCGTCACAGCAGGCGATGGAGATGAAGAAGAAGAAGAAGAAGAAGAAGAAGAACAACAACAACAACAACAACAACAACCCTGGGCTCTGTTCCAAATTCTCCATCTTGCTCCCATGCACCTCCATTCTAAAAATCCAAAACTACAAATTTTTCACCTGGTGATAAGCTAAACTACAGTCTTTCACACTTTTGTGACTTGTAATTCCTCTCTCAGCATTGGAAACCTTTCCCATGGACTGGGATCAAAGACGGTGTCTTCCTGGGCTCTGTGTCAGGGTCTCCTACTTCCCTGTATGGATCCCAGGTCCCCTTGTACAGGTCTTATACTCCCCTGTACTGATCCCAGACCCCCCTGTACAGGTCTCTGCCAGGGTCTCTAACCCTCCAGGGCAACCAAAGGGATGCCCTGGACTCTGACAAATTATAATTAAAATACTTCCAAAAGAGAACACAATTTAATGATATTGTAGGATGTGCCTGAATTTTTCATAAGCCTTCCCAATCATATATCTTAAATAGGAAGGTGTTTCATATTATGCACTTCAGTATTAAAGAGAATAAAGGAAGCAAAAGTTAAATTTTTAATTTAAGAAGTTTTAGCTAAATTTTAGAGATCAGAAATTGTTTTCAAGGGCCAAACTCTATTCTGTTCTCAAAATGACCTGTAACAGATGCTTTGGGATAAGCAAAAATAAGCATATTAAGATTTAAATTTATGTTTTAAATTTATTATCTCCAAGATCATCTGAAATTGGAAGATTTAACAGCAAGAAAAACAAAAAAAACCCAAAAGAAAAAAGAATGAAAACTTACTTTTCCATTTCAATTATCACTTTGTGTCTTTAAGTTGAATCTCTCATGTCTTTCTGTCTTTCAGTTTGATGAATCTTATACTGTTTGGTTTATTTAGATATAAGTTACTTCAGATTCAAGTGAAGGATGATGTCTCATGCCGTGAAAAAGATAGATAGTAGGACAACATATGACCAATGAAACTCATTGTCAATAATTGCAGACTACAACTAAAGGAAGCATTAAAGTAATTCACAGTGAGGTACTCTAGAATATTTGTAATCATCTAACCGAAGGATGATTTTTTGATTGTTAAATAACGTCTTCTGAGTGAAAATTAGAGTAAAAAAATGTAAATAGAAATTTAAAAATTAGAAGGAAGTATTTTCATCTTGGAATATTATCCAGATTACTATTAAGATTTAATGAAGTGATGCTGCAGGATCACTTTGCTAAGAGGAGGTTATCAAAACTGAACACAATTCTCAAAGCTGAAGACAACACTAAAAAAAAGGTAGAAATTAGTGTGATAAAAGAACTGTGGCATTCTATTTACAAAGACAATAAGGGCTTAATCAATATTGCTAAAAATATAATGAAGGTTCAAAATGAGATTTTTAGGCTTTTTACCTCATCCAGGAAAAAAGGAAAGATGAAGGTAAATCATAGAGACAAAATGCTTAGAAGGACATTAAAAAAAAAATCTGCCTCTGACTAATAAGGTTGAAGATATTGCTATATTCAGGAAATGTGAATTGCGTGTCTCTGGACATGTCTCCCTGCAGACATGTGACAGACATAAGACAACAAATAACTTTCTTGTTTTTCAGCTGCTGCTCAAAAATGTCCCAGTGTAGATATTTTGTCAGAACATTGCTCATTTTCTAGTTTTGAATATGAAATTATTTTTCTGTTGAGATATGGTGATTTTTATGTTGCTGAAAACAAAACCCTTTCCAAATCAAGGCAGAAAGATATCCTTTAGCTCTGATGAACAACATGAAGAAGAAATATATGTTAAGAAATCTGAGGTAGCTAGATTATAAAATTTATATATATATATATATATATATATACACACATATATATGCATCTTCACAGCATTACAGATAGATAAATGAACATCAGTTCAAATAAATAACCTCTTTTTTTTCTGAAAATAACAGAGATGGAGATGATAAAGTCTAAATTCTCATTTAAAAAACCCAAAAATAGTGTTTGGTGGTTTATATTTTTTTTAAAAAAACCATTATGCAACGGATTTACCTAAAACTCTTTAAAAATGACAGATTGAACAACTGAAGAAACTAAGGGAGAAATTCTTGCTCTAGAAGAATTGCCAAGACATATTTTTTTCAGAGCAGTCATGAATCTTTATGGTTAATTCTGCAGGGATTTTTCAGACAGCAGCTAACAAACAGGTTGCTTTCTTTGTGACATTGATGGTATCAGTTCACAGTTTTCAGGCCTGTGTGAGCTTTGGTTCTCCGAAGCTGTAAACCTCATGGAAGTGCTCATTGCTTGTAAACGTGGTGCAGACAAGTTGAACAATCTTGAGCTGACTTACACCCTACTGATTTCAGATGGATCATTTGCTTTGAATGTTAAATCAGTGCACTGTTGGCTCAAACTACTGTTTCTGCTAGAGGGAAAGGTAATATATTTTCATGCTTATGTGATTGGTAAGTATTTAATGGATATTAAAGTGGTGGAAAGAAATACATCCTACGCTCAGAAATTAAGTGTAATATCTCCAGTTAAACCACTCAAACTAGAATTTCAAAACATCAAATTGTGACAGTAGAAGTGTTGTATGAACACTGGTGCAATCACTTCACAGCTGAGGCTCCATATAGGAAGTCAGCATGGCCCACTGAATAAATAGTCATGGAGTAAAGCACTCTGGAAGCATGCTCCAAGAGAGTAGGTCTTCTGCTGGCCTCCTGTTTCACTTTGATCCTTTCAGTTCTGGGTGTTTCACCTGGTTGCCCCATGTAGTTCCCTCTGATTGGAACTTTGATCCTTCAGGTGAACTACAGCATCTACATCTGTAAATAGTGTTAACCTCTGCATCTGAATTGTCACAAAAACAGTTTGCAACAACTTTGCCCCAAGGTGGGCTGCAGGTGGTGGTGTTTCTGCTGCCGTGAATCTGCTGGTGATTACTCAGATCCACATGCACGGAGGAGGGAGAGCAGAGAAGAAGCATTTCCAGATAATGGTGAGCTCCCTTGGCTCTGTCTGCAGACAAAAGGAAGATTGTGCCACCAACAATGTGATTCAGTCCACATAAAGCTCAGTTGCTATTTTGTCTTGACTTTCAGTAACATATGTCTCTCTAGAGAATGAAAGAAGTCCAGGAGGAAATTAGTTTAGGTTAAAGTTAATGATTAGGAATGCCAAATAAGATAATCATTTTTAAAATTGCATTCACAAAATCTACAAGGATGTCATTCCTGTAAGTTGTCTTTTTGTGTGTGTGGAGGAGGAGGCTTACCAGGAGATCTGACTATTTCCTTGCTATCATAGAATGTTTGGGTTGGAGAGGATGTTAAATCATCTAGTTCCAACCTAGCTATCACAGGAAGGGATGCCATGCTCTAGATAAGATTGATCAGTGAAATTCTGTGTTTAAATGTTTCTTTGAAATTGTTGAAGCATTTGTTCAAAACAAGGATTCAGAATTCACCCCAGGTTTGGGTTTTGTTTTGTTTTGGTTTTTGGTTTTTTGGGGTTTTTTTGTAAAAATAAAATTATGCATGTATATTATAGTATTAAAAAATCATTTTAAGAATGTGAACTATAATCCACTTCTCCTTTAAATAAACAAATAAAATTTTACTTAGATTTGTGATTCATTAATGATCTGAGAGTCCACAGCCTTGAATTCCTAGAGGTCACTCTGTTTAACAAAATGCTAAGCCTGGTGGAAAGTCAATTCATTACAAATAAATTCATTGATCTGCCATGGCAAGTTACAGAACAGCTTAGGGAAGGCTTGTAGGTTGAACTCCTGGGTTCCATCTTCTGATCACAGATTTTTCTGCAGTCTGTCTTCCAACCAGCTGTCACACAGCCAGTAGTGTATTGCACCAGCTTTTAGACTGTGATAACTTCTGTGCATGGCCACAGATGGGTGATGAATGTTTGCTGGCACAAACTCCAGATGATTATGTATTAAAAAAAGATAATGATAATTATCAAAGCATTTGGGAGCTTTTCTTTCTCCTTCACTTGCCAGAGGATTGAAGATAGCTCCTGATCACTATTACTGTGAGGTGCCAGGTGGAGAATTCTCTCTTCTGTAATTTACAGTTATTTCTTAGTGGTTTTCTTCATTAAGTCTAATTTAAAATATTATTTCATAGTACTCTATATCCTAAAATCCATACTTCCTCTCTCTTGTCTTGAATGGTGTTAGTTACTGCAGGGATCCCTTGAAGCAGGATAAAACTCAGAATCAAATTAGTGTTTTCTCAGTTATCCATATTGCATCGTAACATTTTCCTGTAGGAAGCAAGGAATCACTGGATGAATTACAACAAAGCCTGAACAGCATATCTGCATCAAGATTAACAGCTCTAAAGTCCTTGAGTAATATTGCTCAACAATCTCAGATATTTGGTTCTGAAATAGCTGTGAAATGGTTTTATTGACACAAAATGTGAGTGTCTTTTGTACATGTCCTATGGATATTTCAGTAATTACAGTTAGAAATGTATTCTTGTTGAAATTATATTTCTGTTTCATAAAAGCATTCAAAATCTCAAAATGTTCGTAAAACATTCATTTTAACCAGTATGTAGATTTCAGATTCTAAATCTGTTTCTTAGGTGAAACCTCACCTTATTGAGAATACAAAGGGTAGGATTTATATAATTTTTATGTCGAAGTGAGATATCATATTTTGCCTTGGCCATTGATCTTGTTTCCCCAGATGGCAACATAGGAAGTCTTCAAAAAAGCAATTTATGTCTATTTCAGTGTACAATAAATCAACCCATATATTATTAATTAATTGTACAGTTAGATCCTATTCCTAATTTCTAGTCTTAGTAAGGAAGACACTTATCCCAGAAAGAGAGATATTTGAGAAAGATAAACCCTGTGAAAGTTTTACTAGTGAATTCAGGGTCAGTGAGTTCAGGTAGATTCAAGGGTTTGGTTTTTTCTTTTGCCTATCAAGTTCCTTTCTTCAGTGTTTCAGAAGTGAAAATGAGGGTCTCAAAATATCTTGCCTGGGTTGTCTTAGCAAATTTTATTTCTAATTTTAAAGACAGTGTTACCCAAAAGCTGCATGTACGTCTGATTTCCTTCTTTAATGAATACAAGTTCTAAAGACTCACAATGAGCAATATAATGTTTTGACACATTAATCCATGTCCTTTTGAGTACATTAAAACAATGGATTAAAACCAAAAGTTCCTTTGGATAACAATGTTACTGAGTGATTGTCTCACAAACCTGTCAAACACTGGCAGGTATTTTATTGAAGATATTGAATTAATTAGAATTCAGACATTACATTTTTTTTTCTCATGTAAGGCAGTGGGAAATTTGCCACTACTCCTTTGGGAGCAGGAACTAACTGTATACTATTGACCATTTTTTTCATGCATTTTTCTAGTCTGTTCAAGTTCATTTACATGAAAAGTCATTGTCAGATCTAATTTTATCAATTTTATCACCTCCACTCTTCTTACTCATAATTCCCAAACAGATAATTTTTTTCACTCACTCATTAAAAAACAAACAAAAAACAACCAACCAACCAATCAACCAAGAAAAAAACCAAAAAAACCCAAAAAAACGAAGAAAATCCCACCCCAAAGAAGGAGAAAAATCTAGACAGATTTGTTTAGAGCATGTTATATTCCAAATAAATCTGACACTCCTGTTTACAGGTAAATATATCTAGGGGATATTATTTTTCTCAATCAACTCCCTATTAGCATGGAATCTCTTTTCATAAGATATGGAATTTTAAAAAATATATAAAATTTACATCTAGACCTTAACTAGTTAAATATTGTTACTAGATAAGGTATTTGAGCTTTACTTTGGCTAGCAGTTTAAATGATGTTTCCCACATTGCTTTTCACCAAAGTCCATGCTGAGGTATCCATTTTTTACTGAAAGATTTATTACAATAGAAAAAAATTCAAATGTATCAAGAGCTTAATCTTTTGACTACAAATCTATGTTTTGATTGATTATAGCTGTTGGAGAAACGTGTAAAAATTTATTTTTGACTTGCTGTAAGACAGCAAGTTATTTTTCAATGTGTCATGTACACAAATAGAAGAAGTGACAGCAACTTTAAGCTCATATGTGCCTTTTTAGTTCAGTTTTTATCTCAGTTGTAGGTGGTCTTGAAAACAGAAAAATGTGAATTTTGTCTGCAGTGCTTTTAAATAATTACTCTAACAATATTTTAATGAAACTGTTAACTCTGTAGGAACAGAATAATTTTGAAAACGTCCAGAAAATGTAGGCTGCCCAGTAATTATCATTCATTAGACATCGTATTGCACATTCTGAAATTCACCTGATGCCACTTTTATTATACATTGTAATGAAAAATGTCTTTTCAGTGAATTATTATGAGAGAACTGTAACAAAATGTTATCCATTGGCATTTAGAGATATGATTGAGGGCTCCATAACAAAGTTAGGCCCCGAATATATTTGTCTGCTGCCATATCTCTACACAGACTTCTTCAAGCTCCAATTTCAGTTTTATTTACCTTGTTCTTAGACAATGTTTGAAAGCATCAACACTTGACTGAATGCCAGCGCAATCTTTCAGACAGGAGTCAGTTCACATATTTTCCTTATACTTTGAATATTCCTTTGTGAGTCCATCTTCATCGCTATGATCAGGTTTCATGTTTGACATATGTTATGACACGCTAATGTACATTATAAACATGTTGCACATTAACCTTAATGGCACTGGGTCTGCTGTGCCAACTGATGACATTAGGCAGATGAAGTGCCAAGATAACATCATTGAAAAGACAACAGGATAACATCTTATTTTAATAGCATTTTAATTGATGCTTCATTATGTAATAGTATTGTGCATAGTGCCCAGTGGATGTGTAATGTTCCCTCTAACAAAAGCTATTCAAACTTGCTATTGCAGAATATGTGTTAAACTGCATTTTCAGCCTCCTGCTGCTGCCATTGGTAGAAAAGTGGTATCGTGGAGAAGAATCCCAGGTATAATGTCACTAAGTGAGCATTATCTGCTCTGTCTGAACAGTCGAAAGCTAAAGTCAAAACTGTCCCAGACATCAGCATGCCAACATTTAATCTGCGTAATTGTTTTTCTTGAATACCTCATTTTATACAATGTGACACTTAAAGCTGTCATAAAATGAGTGTGACTTCACATGTACCAAATATTAGTGAATTATACATTTTTCTGCATGTTGTTAAGAACAAATAAACCAAAAATCCCAAATCATGAGCAGCTGCATAGGCAAAAATCATGTAATTTTACAATTCCTCCACTCTTTCTAAGCAAAAAGGCAAATATTTGTTTGCAAAGGGAAAAAGAAAAACACTATTTTGAGAGTAAATTCTTTTTAAGTGCTATATGTACCACATGACTTCTATCAATGTCAGCTGGATTTCCTACTGTGAAGAAAAGAATGGATAAGCATAAAATGATTAATAGTTAAAGATTAAATAGATTAAAGTCTATTAAAGTAATCTAATATAGTATAAACTGTGATAAAATATATCTGTATCAGTATCATAACCAATGCTTATTTGATTTTATTAAGTACTGATGTCCGACAAAATATTTGGTGTCATGTGTCAGGCAACTTCAATGGGCTTCCACATTAATAGATTTTATGTCTAGAAAAAACCAGCAATTCCTCTATTCTGATCTGTTTGTTATAGACCATGTTACAAGTACATTCCCTGCACTGTGGTCATACTGAATTTCCCAAATTTTTAAATCTGCCAGGCAATTATCTTTCCATCAAAGAAAGTGGATGATAGATCATCCAATCTCCTAGACTAATCACCCCATAACTGTTAAAAGTTAACATTTTGTTTTTTAATCTAAATTTCTTTGCCTTTAGATACCTATCACAGTTTCTGGCTGTGGTTTCACCTGTTACATCATGATGGGGTGCCTCATCAAACAAATCTAAACCAATTACTATGTAATTTGTAGAATCTACACTACAGTTTGTCATAGTATCATGAAAAAATCAATAGTTGAACTTATATTGTTAAATGCAGTTTATAAACTTTGGTGTTAAACAATTTCTAGCTCCTGGCATAATAATACAAAAGCATTATCTATTTCCCTACCATGGTAGAGAAAATTATTTCACTTGTATGTTGAACTCTTTGTGATCTTTGCAATGTCTGTTGCGTAAGTCATATACCACTACTAACCATTTATTATTAAAATATTGATGTGAATTTTGCAAAAAATCTTAACCCCATTTTTCAAGTGTGGGTAAGGGGGTGACAGAGTTGAGCTAGAGTTGTATTGGTATCTGTTTCTCCTAAAAAGATTAGGTCAAACAGGCAAACCCAACGAGCTACATAGGTGCTGTGCTCTTTTCTAGTACACTATCATTCTTTCTACTATGGAATTTCAACATATTTAATTTCTAAACAAAAGCTTGTTACTGCATTAAATTAATGAAAAACAAATCGATATAATACTGCTTATAATGACTGCTTTTTTTGTAAATCAACAAATCTTCTATTAATTAACCAGTGATTAAAGTCAGCTTGTGAAAATTAATCACAGCCTGGAAAAGTCATTTGTCCTTGTGTGCTTCATTAAGATAGTGTTTGCCCTTCAGGCAAGAAAGCAGCAAGTAAATGCCAAAGAATGAGCTGATTAAACTAGAGCTGCAGTGAGCTGTTTGCCAGAGACTCAAGTGCCTACAAACATGCCCACATCTAACTAAGAATCTTTCTGTGATTTGTCTGTTGGATAGGGCATAAAATAGTAAATGAAAATTCCTCTATATCCCTATAACATTTCAATATAATCTATAGAATAAACAGTTTGCACTGCGCAGGACAAGACAGTCAGGTATGACTCAAAATGTTGTGAAACTGGAGAGTTGTAAAGCATTCCAAAAGTGTACAGACCATCTGTCAAAGTAAAATTTCACAAAAAAGTGAGCATCTTTTTTGCTTTTAATCTAATATTGTAACTGCAGAACTTTGATTAAAGTGTAAGACATTGATTTTTTGTTCATATCTGCAATAGTCTACCCCAGAATGTAAATATTATTGAATATATTTGATTGAAGGAGGTAATCTGAGGGTTATTATATTCAATAGACAGTAGGAGACCTAAGGCCCTAAGATCACGAATTACTGCTTTCTGGACAGAGAGCAGTCCATATGAACTCCTTCATTAAAAAAAAAAAAAAAAAAAAAAAGAGAGAGATAGAAAGAAGTGTGAGGAATTACTAGGAACAATGAAAGAACCTACACGATTTGAAATAGAAATTTTCTTTACTGGAGGCAATTCTATTTCTTTACCTATTAAGAAACTTGGACGTGCCTAATAGTAAATAAGGGACGTAGCTTGGTATGGTTTGAGCATCTTGAAAAATATTCAGAAAAATAAAATTACCCTTCTAGAACACTGTCAGAGACTCTCCCTTGCCCACTAGTTACTTCCACCTCCTTTCTCTTATACGAAATTATATCAACTATACAGTCATAAGTCACATTAATGAATCCTAATTCAACCTATATAGAATTGTATTCTTTCTCCCTACAGCGTGACTCTACTTCTTAAAATGCCCAGGGGTCATGTTACGTTCTTAGAGTGGTCATTTCAACAATCTTAGATTCCCTTTATCTGCTGTCCCAGTGTAGTAGTTTTGGTTTGCCAATGTTTCATTCATCAGCCAATGCACCAAATACCATGGTGGGTTAAATGCCCACTAGAATTATTTACTCTTTTTCTGTTGTGAGATAGGATTAGGAGAAGAGCAAAACAGGCTCAAAACTTAAAGGGTGTAAAGAAAACTTTATTAACAAATCTACAAGAAGAGGTGGTAAAAAATTAATAAGAATCAGAACAAAACCTTCAAAACACTTCCCTTGTTTCCTTTCTCACCGACAACGTATAGACATAAAACTTGAAACTTAGGTTAATTTACCAGCCTAAAATAGTTTCTTTCATCAATTCTTTTAGGGAGATGAGTCTCTTTTGCTATGTCATGGAGATTTCTCCACAAGAAAGCAGTTCTCTCATGGCTTCAATTTTCATGAACAGCAGCCACCCAGGAATCTGCACTCATGAAATCCCTTCCATTTCACACAGCCTTCCCACAGCTGTGTTTATGGGCTATGTCAAACTTATGGGGTACCATTTTAAGGATGAGCTGTTCAAAAGCAAAGGTTTCTTCATCTCTCTCTGAGATCATTTTTATCTATAACAATAGAGATCTTCTTCTCTCCCAGGAGGCAGGTCTTCATCTTTATCACATCTCTCTCTCTATTCAAGCTTTTCATGAGACCACAGCTTCTTCAACATTTACTTAATTTAACACAAATGCCTTTGCTCATGTCTTCAATTTTGAACATTTCATCTCCCTACATACTGTTTCCATGAATAAAAGGGATATTCTAGTATTTTGCAGTCCATCACCATGGCTTTACAAAAGAATTTCAGCCTAAGACTGAGGCATCTTCTCATTCTCCTCTGATCTAGGACTTGATTCCTCCTTCACTGACCTTAATGTCCTCATATTGTTTCTCTACGTGTCTTTACTCTGTCCTTTTCTCTTATTCAGAGAGGAATTAATGTTTTGCAGGTTTCATCAGTGCAATTAAAGAGTTAATACCTCTCCTGGGGGCTGGGGAGGTCACTGTGGTAGAAGCAGTCAGGGTGATAGATTCAGGCTGTGTGGGGCTGTGCCAGGATCATCTCGGGGCTCTGGCTGTGCTCAGTTCTAGCTGCTGAGCCACTCTCTGCAAGGCTGCAGAGCCGTCCCCTGTCTCAGCCACATGATCTCTCACGGCGCTGGGACAGCCCCCGGCAAGATGACTCAGTGGTGGTGGCCGGAGCTGTTCATGGTAGAAGATCCATCAGAGGCCACGTTGACGGGGGGAACCAGGATGGCAGCAGGATGTTGACAGCCACTGGGCCTGGTCTCAGCCCAGCAGGGCCTGTTACCTGTTCCCAGGATGGAAGATAAAGGGCTTTCCCGGGGTTTGTTTGGTTTTTAACTTGTGTGTTCACAGAGGTGTGTCCAGCTTTCTAATGGTTTAACAAGGTGTCAGTATTCAAAACTGGCACCTGGTCAGTTTTGTCAGGCACAGAGGGAACTGCTAGAAGTTTTTCTTAGAAATTCACTTCTGTGACTGGCTTCTTTCCTCCTTGTAAATGTCAATCAATACAAAACCAGCATACCTTCACAGTGTGCCATGTCATTCTCATGTCCCTCTTTGACCTAACAGGTGTTTATTTTCCTCTCCCTGGACTACAGCTGCTCCTCTTCACTCTCATATTGTGTTTCCAGTCCCTCTTTCATGTTCTGAGATTTACATATGAGGCTTCATACTGGTGATTCACGCAGGTCTGACCTATCCTAACTGCTGATAGTGGTCTGGATTTATTTATGATGATTAATTGACATAAATAGAACAAAACAAGGCCTTTTGAGCTCTTTGATTATCTCTCAAGTGGAATAATAGCAGAATATATCTCTTAGGCATATTGTCAACTCAGTAAAACTGTAAAAATTTAGCATTTTTTGGTATTTGTGTTCTGCATTCAAATTCAGTATTAATCTACTTGAAAGATTAAAAAGTTACTAGTGACAACACAAATATATATTTCTGCATAGGCTTAATTTCCACAGGGTGTAAGCTAAAACGACTAGGGCACCAGTCTTAGGAGGAGAGGCTGAGAAAGCTGAGGTTGTTTTCCCTGGAGATAAGGAACCTTAGACATTATTGCTCTCTCCAATACCTGAAAGGAGGTTGTAGCAAGGTGGGGATTAGTCTGTTCTCCCAGGTAAACAAATGACAGGACAAGGGAAATCCCCACAAGTTGCCCCAGGAGAGGTTTACATTGGAAATGAGGAAACATTTCCACTGAAAAAATGTTCAGGCATTGTAAGAGGCTGCAGGGAAGTGGTCAATCAGCACCAGGCCACCAGATAAATGGAAATCACCAACCCATCATAAACCATGTAGATGTGGTACTTAGAGACCAAGTAGTCAACATGATGCTCAGTTAATGGCTGGACTCAATCTTATGAGTCTGTTCCACCTAAGAAATTCTATGACTCCATTCTAAAAATAGAGGAAAGGAATAATGTTTCCTAACTTTATTGTTAGAACTGAGATGAACAGTGGAGACTCCAGCAAACCAGGGAAGTCAGGACAGCCTGTGTGTATGAGGAGAGTTAGGACACGTGACTCACTAAGCAAGTATATAATGATGTCTAATAAATTCAGTCTTCATGGGATTGTGATATGGATGCATTTTTCTGCTGAGAATAATGTTGCAGCTATTCAAAGGTTTTAATTGGCTTCTGAGCATTAATTCCCATACTATATAAAAGCAAGTCTGGGTATCAAAGTCTCAAACAAATAATACTAATCATAATTTGAGAAGTAGCCCTAGAAGTAGATTTGAAAAAGTATACATACTCAAAGTCTGGTCAACACATTCCATGTTTCTCAAACACACTGAAATTAAGGAATAGAGGCAGTGCTCAACTCCAAGTGCTCAGAGTCCAAGTATGTAATTTGCTCTTACACCTTTATCTTCTTTGCTGAAAGCTTGATCAGCTCTTTGCTATGTATTTTAAATGCCAATATAGAGAACTTGTTTAAATAATAATTTCTCTGTGTATGCATGAGTTAAACTAACCCAAAGGCTATGGGGTAGTGTCAGACTCCATAAATTAGGAACAATAAACTCTACTGAGTATGGTATGATTTGAGGCTGAGAGCAAGAGTACTGGATGATTAAACATAGCTGTATCATTGAATTCTTGTGGTAAGTAGTAAATAACTTTTCTGCAGTCCATATTTTTGAATGATAGATATAATGGAAATATGGGGAATAGTGATGGCATAATCATGTGGCTTCTTTCCCAAGTTTTAGTGTTTTCTATAAATCTACATGTTACCCTTCAGTATAGAAATTATGATTGAAGTTTTCAATTGCTTCTTTAATCCTTAATTAAAGTTTCAAAGAAACTATTTTTCTACCCCAAAAGGAGGACAAGGAACTTCCATGGCATTAAAACAATACAACTTTAAATAATTTTGGCATTTGAAAAGTAGTAACAAAAAATGTGCAATGTGATGAATTTTGTATAAATCATACACACCAAAGATACCTGAATGCTCACTTTTTAAAAGATAAATCTAAAGAAATGGAAGGGAAAATAAATAGAAAAACCTAGGTTGAAGATTTTCCACTGTAGGGATGAATGACATATTAAACACTACTTTTAGCATTTTAAAAGTTTATCAAAATTATCAGAAACGGAGGATGTTATTTAATTCTTAAAAATAAGTTATATCCTTTATTCCTATTTTGTAAAATAACTAAGCTGTAAATTTTCTATTTAATCCTTGAAGGTAAAAAAAAAAAAAAAAAAGCTTATTCTAGTTGAATAATTAATTGTTTAATGAATTTCATCTTTAAACAGTGACTTCTTCACTTTTACCAATCACCTGCTCAGAGAAAGCAAGAGAGCAAAGGAGGCTGAATGATAATTTCTTGTTATGACAATGTGCTATTTATTGTGTTTTCCAATTAATTTTATACAATTTAGATAATTTAATATTTATATCAATTATTACATCTGCATTTTTATTTTAATGTATTAGATTTAATAAAATTTAGGTCCAAGATTTCAAGTTTGTGACAGTGCTGCCAGAGCTTCCAAATCCCACTGAAACTTAAAGGACTGTTCCAAGGAGTAGGTATTACCCTGCGCAGATACACTGAATGATTAGGATTGGGATATTTGAGGTTTAAGTTGCAGGAAAAGATTATTTGCTTGATGCTAGATTTACCAATCAATTCAGAAAGAGTTTAAATCACAAATGAACAAAATGTTACCACGAGGACAGAAACAATGTGTCCCCATCCTCCCTTTTAATGGAAATAAAAGCCTGAGAGACAACAGAAAAAAGGCCTAATAAAAAAGGGCTGGGAGAGATATCTTCTCTTGTTCCCTCTTAACACTGTTACCATGTTTTTTTCTGATTGATGGATTCAATCTCTGGTGGGTTAGTAGGGTCCAGCACCGTCCTTGTAGCTGTCTTTCCCATCTGTCACCTTTTACAAGCACACTGCTATACTAATAAGTTTTTGTGCCTATAGGGTTGCTTTGGATTCAGTAAAGCAGTGCTTATTTAATAATAGATCATAGATTGTAGATAATTTAATAATGGAAATGTTCCAAAGATGCAGAGACATAACTATGGGACCAGTCAGATACTTATAAAGGAAAATTATTTCAATTGGATAAAAGGCAATGGGGATAGCCAGGAATCCTTTAGATCATGACGTAGTGAATGAAATAACCACTTTAAACCTTGGGAGATACTGAGGAACACTCAACAGATCAAAAGAACTTCGGAATGATGGAGATTTTACTGTTTATTTTCTGTTGTTTGTGACCTTGAGTTTTTCACTTTTGTTTTCGTCTTTGTTGAAGTATAATGAATCTGTTTTATATTGGAGGAAAAAAGAAAGCTTTTTTCAGCTATATCAGGAAAAAGCAATCAAAAATAACTCAGCCATCCAATGCCTAATGCATCGAGCCACTGATGGTAATAGAGATCCTGCAAGAGATATGACATACGACACACTATGCTATTCATACTTTGATTTTAACCTATAAACTGAAAACTCTGAAATGGTAATGATTTGCCAAATGATGTCTCAAATAAACTACTTCATTCAAAGAGAAAGAACCATAAAAAATAATAAAGGTTCAGGTGATAGAGTAGACTTTCAGATTGCAGATTAACAACTACTTCTAAAGAAAACAAAACCATAAATAAGCATAGACAACAGCTGGTCAAAGGTGAGAAAGAAGAGGAGAGCAGGAGATTGTCCTGGAGTTTGTAGAAACTTCATGCATTTATCCTAACATACTATATTCCAACCTTCTTTAGTAATTTCTACACTAAAAAAATCTTTTGTTCGGTAAGGACACACTGGCCAAAAGTATTTTAAACAAGAGCAAATTACCTCCAAACAATTCAACTTTCCCCAGGAACTAATCACAAAGTTTTAGTTATAATCCTGATATTACTAAAAAACTTTACCAAAACTTATGGGGACCTATAAAAAAAACAAAACAAATGTCAGTGTACCACAAAAAAAAAATTGGTTTTGGAATTTCAAATATTCTTACTGTTTAGCCAAGATTTATTGTATTAAGTAAAAATAGATATGGCAGATTATTAAATGAATTTGAGAAGGCAGAAGGTACGTATCTATCCATCTTCTTTTCATTTTCTGCATTTAGAGATCTGAAATTTCAGAATATTTTAAGTGCCCTTGTGACAGGTCAGAAGGAGGAAACCAGGTCTGAGAAATTATCAGTCAGCAGAACTTGCAACACACATGTGCACCATGAGAAAGTGGTGAATGCAGATGTGGGTGCCCTCTGTACCAGTGTGGGTTCTGAGGGTACCCATCTGTCAGCCTGACTTACTGCACTGGGGTAGTTTTTTCTTGCTAGAGGCTCAGACCTGGGATGTCCCCTTTCATAAACTTGCAAATCATAGAATGCCTTGGATTAGAAGGGACCTTGAAGATCATCTAGTTCCAACTCTCCTGCCATGGGCAGGGACAGCTTTCAATAGACCGGGTTTCTCAAAGCCCCGTCCAGTCTGATCTTGAATACTTCCAGGGATGGGACATCCACAACTTCTCTGGGGAACCCGTTCCAGTGCCTCACCAACCTTGCAGTGAAGAATTTCTTCCTGTTATCTAATCTAAATCTTCTCTCTTTCAGTATGAAGACATTTCCCTTTGTTCTGTAACTCCACACTCTTGTAAATAATCTCTCTCCATCTTTCTTGTAGGTTCCCTTCAGGTACTGAAGACCACAGTGACACATCCCTGGAGCCTTCTTTTTCTGCAAGACGAGCAGTTTCAACTCAGCCTGTCTTCATGGGAGACATACTTCAGCCCTTTGATCCTCTTCCTAGCTCTTCTGTGGAGTTACCCAAACAGGTCCATATCCTTCTGATGTTGTGGACTTCAGACCTGGATGCAGCACTCCAGGCAGCATCTCATGAGAATAGAGGGGGAGAATCAGCCCCCTCACCCTACTGGCCTTGTTTCTTTTGACACAGCTCTGCATACATTTGGCTTTTTGGGCTGCAAGTGCACCTTGCTGTCTTTACTTTTGTGACTAAAGTGTAAGGAAAGGGGATAGTGAAAATAAAGGCATGAAATTTTCGTGTCAATAGTTATTTCATTGCTGTATAAAGTATATGTTCACTGTATACTTACCTGGAAATTGCACTTTTTTTAAAATCAGATCTTGCAGCTTATTCAAGATCTATACTTGTTGCAGTATGGCATAAATCCTGTCATGCAGTCTTTTATGTCAAAACCAGCAAGAGCTAATCAAAGAGAATGAGTTTGACACCTGTAAAGGAGCTGAAAAAGTGAGAGAAAATCTCTAACATGTGGTGGGATGAGATTGCAAGTACAGCCTGCATATTGGATAAGCTGACATATTCCTATGGGCAAGAATTGACCCTCAATGTACAAGTTTATCAGGAATCATTTCTAACTAAAGGACAGAAATTATTTCAAAGAGACAAGAGTGGAACATGGATTTCTTTCACATGGAAAGGTAATGTCTCTGACAGTAATTGCTATCTAAATCATTACACAATTAAAATGTTAAAGTGATGTGATGGATTGAACCTGTCTGGGTGGCAGATGCCCTCCAAAACTGCTCTATCCCTCCCCATTTTCAAGTGAACGGAGGAGAGAAAATATAATTAAAGGGTCATGGGCCAGGAAATGGACAGGAAAACATCACTCACCAATTACTGTCATGGGCAAAACAGATTTGACTTGGGGAAAGTTAATTGCATTTATTAGCAATCAAATCAGAGTAGACTATTGAGAAATAAACAAATTTTAAAAACACCTGTCCACCAACCTTCCCTTCTCCTCATGCTTAATGCTATTCCCAAATTCTCTACATGACTGCGACCAGCAGGGCTGGGGAAGCAGGAAATGAGGATTGCTATAAAGTCATTACATTGTCTCTGCCACTTCTGTTCTTCCAGGAGGAGACTACTCATACTGTTCCACTGCTCCAGCATGGGATATATTCCCTGGGAGACTGTCAGGTGGAACTTGTCCACTGTGAGTCCTTCACAAGGGCTGAAGTTCTTCACAAACTTCTCCCATGGGGGCTCTTTCCATGTGGTGCAGTCCTTCAGGAATAGCCTGCTCCAGGTTGGGTCCCCCACAGGGTCACAAATCCTAGCAGCAAACCTGCTCCAGCATGGGTTCATCCCTCCATCGGTCCATAGTTCCTGCCAGGAGCCAAGCCATGGACTTTTTATGGTGTTAGAGCCCCCTTTGGAAGCATTCACCTGTTCTGATGTTGGATCCTCTGTGGGCTGCTCTGTTCCACCGGGGACCTCCATGGGCTGCAGGGCACAGCTGGTTGTGCCTCATCATGCCCTGCACCATGGCCTGCAGGGGAATCTCTGTTCCAGTGCCTGGAGCATCTCCTCCCCTTCCTTTTCCACAGACCTGGGTGTCTGCAGAGTTATTCCTCTCACAGGTTCTTACTCCTGTCCTGTTGAGCTGCAATTTGCTTCTGCACAATAACTTTTTCCCTTTCTTAACTATGCTATCCCACAGATACTAACATTGTCACTGACAGGCTTGATTTTGGCCAGAGGTGGTTTCTTCATGGAGCCTGTTGGCACTGACTCCACTGGACCTAGAGGAAGCTTCTAGCAGCTTCTTATATAAACCACCACTGTAGCCCTCTTCCACCAAAACCTTGACATGAAAACTCAAGAGATGTGCATTCTTTTTAAAAAGCTTCATATGTTGAACGTGGTGGAAAGGAGACAAAGGTCTGGCAGAGATTGCTGAGAGTTGTTCAATTGGCTGTGAATGCCCTTAAAAGCACTGACATGAAAGCCTTTATGCTGAGAAGCAGCCTCTGATCCAGTCCTAGCTGCCTGGCTGGATGGTTCCTTTCCTCTTATCTGTTTTATCTCCTCACAGATTCAACAGTTCAGCACAGGAGTAGAGAGAGGAGAATACTGAGGCTCAACAGAATAAAGAGAAGGGATTTAGGGGAAAAGAGACAAGTAAAAAATACATAATAGGGAAAAATTCAAAGGAAAAAGTACCTATACCAGGACAATGGAGTGGGAAGTAAAGGATGAAAAAAAATTAAAAAGAAATATATAGAGAATACTTTACTAAAAATAAAATATTATAAGGCTGAACCCCAGAAGAACAAAATTTGAGATAATCAAAAATCTGTATGGATTCTGTATGTACAAATACAAATTTAATCCATTTATTCATATACTAATTTTTAAGTACAGTTTCTGTTTACATGCTTGGTATTTCAGTTTTCAGCTTTTTTCCCTCCCTGTAGCACTTGTCATCGTGGGGGAGATTTAAAAAAGCAAAATTCGTTATTTGATCTTCCATAATGTTTACACAGAATAAGAAAGATAATTGCTGTAGTAGGCCCATACTAATTATTTTGAGCTGGATCCTCCTGCTATTTGCTACTTCTCCTTCTGGAAATCCACATGACCTCTGTCAGTCTCTCTGCATTTCCTCTTTATCCTGCAAAAGAGGACAGGCAATTTTTCTCTTGTCCTTCTTGCGGCCTATAGGCCAATCATCTATTTAGAAGAACTAATTTTCCTATTCTCAGTCCTTCTTTCTGACACTCAAGCTCCCCTAGCTGCTGTAAAATAATCTGCAGACAGACCAATCTAGTTTCTTTAGTTGTTCTCAGATTCTTTTTAAGAGGAGGGTGTGTGCATGCTGGCTATAATAAACCCACTTGGGTCTGGAGCATCCCAAGTACAGATGGATTCTGAATAATTAATACTCCGAATCTCAACATGAGTCATTTGAAATTTTCAAAGGCTGTAATCTTTTGGTTGAGTTTTACAGGAAGAGCAGAAAGTTGTTATTCAAATAATCTTACAGCACAATTTCACAAATTCTGTTATCATAGAAGCAAAGACGATATGAGGTCTCGGGCTATTCTCTCAGGCCATTACTTCTACTTAATATTTCTTTCCTTTCTAGATGTTCTTTTTTTCTAAATCTACCTTGCTATTACACTGGACACCTCACATTATGCCCTATGCTTGAAAAAGGAAATCCAATATATTGTTGTGAGTAAAAGTGTAAAGGCATTTATTATATTGAAATGTGAATTTAAATAAATTGGGGTTTATATTTAGAAAGAGGTATCAATGAAATAGTTATGAACCTTTCTCAACTATATGTTGCTGCTGCTTGGCATCAAATTTATTCAATATTCTCAAATCCAGACAGCTTCTATGAAGATTTACTGGAATAGAAACCTAATCCAAAGGATGTATCTACATTAGTTTCAGCAATAGTTCTTATCAGGGGGCGGTATTCAGGCAAATTCTCTAGTTCATTACCACGCTTTTGCTTTTGCACCATCGTCTCACAACACAAACTGAAGCAGAAGATGCACTCCAGAAATGTACTCCATTCAGTGAGCACTGAGGAACTGATCTAATAAACCAATTAATTTTCAAAACAATTTATAATAGAAATAATCTTTCTCTGTATTAAATAGGTTGGAGAAATTAGGAAATTTCTGGGTCAGAATAGGAGAAACTTTATTCAGAGCTACCAAGAAATTAATACTAAAAGATTGTGCTAAAATTCAAGATTTTTCTGACCTCAGAGTTATTATGTTTTTTATTGATACATATACAGACAACCCGAAATACATTCCAATTTGTTTAGGTAAGTCAACATGATTAGTAGTGGGATGCACACAGTTAATTTCTTCATAAATATTGCTGTACTGTCAGGGAATTATTTCCATTCTTGTGATTAAGTTAAATTCAATTGATTTGAAAATACTTTTTTGAGTCTGAAATGAACCCCTTTAAATGGAATACTGCCAGAGAAAGTAATTATGTACATATTAAAAGTCAGAAGATATTTCCTGTTAATAGAACATGGCCTGATAAAAGGTGTCAAAGCTCAGTGAAGACTTGCCACTTAAAAGAATTCCTCAAAAGAGATGCAAGAAGAGAAAGATATTCTGAACTTTTCTTGGAATCTGGTAATTTTAATTTTCAGAAAATGTAACAGCCATATCTATAGGCAGTGAGACGATCACATGGTATGACGTTAACAATTCTGTGGCCAACTTCTCTACTACTTTGCTGCTACTTTTAGTTTTCACATTTGGTCATCAGAAACTTTAGCTAGTGGTTATACTCTCAGGTATTTGCACACCAGCTGGGGGGGAAAAAAAAGAAAGCATTATCTTGGTCAATGTATAAAAGCCCAGCTTCCCAAAGAATTAAAAAGTGTTCAGATTTCTCTTCTACACTAGCAAAAAGTAACACAAACTATAAAACACCCTATTGATAGAAAAGTTCAGTAATGCTCTTTCAGCCAAAAAAAAAGGGAAAAAAAAATATTGGTTTTGCTTCAGAAAGCTTTTGGGAACTCCTCCTGTCTCACAGTGGACAAAAAGAAGGGCCTGGAAGTAGGCAAAGGTCTCTCAGCAACAGGAATGCTCTTCATTTCATCCAAGAAAAGTAGAACAGACTTTTTAGCCCATGTTCTGAAAAGAAGAAGATGAAGTCTTTGAGAAGCTTAGTCAGAAGTCAGGCTTTCAGACTGTGTGCATGGACTTAAAAATACAGTAAAAGTTGTTTTCAGCCTGATGTCAATGGTACAAAGACTTCTTTCCGTAAGTTTCTGGGTAGGTAAATTAGTGACATGAGATCAGGTTTCCTAAATCAAATGTCTGGATTCTCTTTAAATATACAGGCAAAGAAACATTCCTGTGAAGTATTTCGCCAGGCTGGTATATTTCCAGAGAACAAAATTTTTGTGTTTGTTATCTTTCTATCAGACATCACAACTCTTACTGTATTCCAAGTGTACTGTTCAATTAGTCTGAATAAATTTCACTTAAGGTGGAATTCAGCTGCTTGCATTGCAGCTGCTGCTCTGCCAACTGTTAAACCCCGTCTGTGCTGGCTTTGCCTAATATTGAAGGTACTGAAATCCCTTTGCCCTTTGCTGTTTAGCTTGGAAACATCTCTGATTATATGAAAAAAAACCCATAATCCCAAAAATCATGTATACCTATATCCATCTATACCATCTATATCTACATCTATATCATCTATCTCTATCTATATCCCTCAAGTGCTTATATCAAGATAAGCCTCTATCCCAATACCCAGCATATTTCTGGCTTTGATGGAACCATCCAACTTTACACAGGTGAAGCAAAATCAGTGAAGTTAAAGAAAAAAAAAAAAAAAAAACCCAGTTTTCTATTTCTGTGGGAAAATAATTGTTTAGTTTTTTTAAAAAAAGTATGTACACATACATACATATACATGTGCATATGTCTATGCAGGGCAGGGCTGTTCCTGTATGCATATGCAGGGCTATTCCCATTGTCCTCAAGAGAAGAACTGGATGCCAAATGATGGAAGATTTTCATTGCCTAATATTTTCTATGCAGTTAGTGGAGACAGACACCTAACTTCTGTGATTTGGCTTGTAATGTCAGAAAATGTATCTCCCTGGTTTGCTTTTGTTTCCTCGTCATCAGATTTTGACACTAAATATTAATATCTCCTAGAGCTTTTTGGTTGATTTGTTTTGATTCTTTTTTTCTCTTGGTTTGGTTTGATTTGATTTGCTTGTTTTAATTAAATGAATAAATCTATTCTCTTTCCAATTAAAAATGTAACTTTTGTAAGAAAAAGTTTGTTTCAGAGATCAGTATTAAGGCTACGTTGGAAAAGATTCCATCAAAATTGCCTCCCTTTACTCTGCAATCTTTTCTTCAAAATTTTCATAGGGTTTGTACCTCCAAATACCACTTGCAAATGTTTCAAGTACTCTTGTAAGTCATACAGTGTAAAAGAACATTGTAAAATAACCTGTATGGTGCAAAATATCAATTTAATATCACTTGGTATATTAGTCCATCCACTTGCATCTTGAAAAAAAACCCAACCAGGAAATAAAACATACTTATGGAAATTCCATACAGGACTCAGAGGAATTCGGATACTACAAACAATACTACAGGCTGATATCATTATTTCTTTCTCTAGAGGATGTATTGGAGTTGGTGTTATGACCCAAAACTGTGGGCCAGTACAGGAAGGAGAATTCTTAACAGTGTTGACACTCTTAAGGAATATCAAACAAGTAAACCCAAGAAATTTATCCAATATGGCTTTAAATGAAAATAAATAAGTGACTGAAGAACCCAGATGGTGCAATTTTCAACGTGGTAGCTGAGATGTAAATTGTTTTGTGGACCTGTCTAGGGATCTTTTTTCATTCACCAACAAGAGAAGATGAATCATCTAACTCAATCTTTCCTTTAATTATTAAGGATCCTCAGTTAAGACCACATCAGCCCTTCTACCAGTAAAGAGCTTCCCCATATTTCAGTCTTATGAACAAGTCATTAATAGCAAAAAATTATTCATTTTATTTGTCATCAAGGAGTGAATATTTGCTTCTTCCTTATCCATAAAAATTCCAGGGTTTGTTAGCTGTCACAGGAGTCTTCCCTCTCTGTATTATTATTTTTAAATGATAAGATTATAATATTACTTATCTTGTGTCTCAAGTATGTATCATCTTCTAAGAGTTGTTGTTATTGCTTTTATTATCACTAACATGTGATATATAAAAAAGTAAACAGCCCTACCAAACAACTAGGGAAATAAGAGAGAAAGCTAGCTTTAGCATCATGCAAGAAAAACAAAACAAATTCCTTTGTCTGCATTGTCATTAATTTCCTTTCCTGTTTTGACAGTTGCAAACTCCCATTTTGGAATTTACTTTAGTTTATTCATCAAAGTGCAATAAAAGGAACATGATACAGAGAGTGTCAATTTTCTCACAGAAAAGACAGAATGCCTTTGATTTAGCAGTAGTTCAATAACTGAAACCAAATCCATAAAGTTTTTAATAACTGGACCCCCATAAGACACTCTAAAAGACACTAAAGAGACAGAGATATATATTCCTATATAACAGTATATTCCATTTCTCATGTTGAACTGGAATCCTGTTTTTATGTATTGTGCACAAAGCAGAGAAAATACAAAGGCACAAAAACAAAGCCAGAAAAGATCTCACACCAAAAAAAAAAAAAAAAAAAAAAAATCCTCATGGTGCAGTAACCACTAAAAATGATAGAGACGCCTTTTTTTCCCCCGATCATGAGTGTACTACAAATGTGAAAAGAGTGCATGAGCATGAGAACAGTTCTTTTAATGAAGGAATAAAGGAAATTATTTGAAAATCATCAGAACTGGATCAAAATTGATCATTTATTGAGTGACAGGAATCTAAAATTAAGAGGATTTTCACTGCTTTCATGCCAAAAAATATTAATCCTTGTAAGATTTTGAGTAAGTCATAAAATTTAGTTTAAGGATCCAAACAGAAAAACCTAAAGAATTCTACCAGTTCATTAGCAGCTAGTAAAAAGCTGTCTGGATGTTGTCCTTGGGAACCCTGATGTAGTCCTTGGGTGACACTGCTAGAGCAGGGGGATTGGAACAAAATACTTTGAAATGTCCCTTCTAGCCTGAGTAATTCTGTAACCTTCCTGATGATGCATGTACATGCAAACATGCAAACACACACAAATAAAATGCTTTAAGATGGCATAATTTTAATAAAAAAATTAGATTACTAATAAATGAAAAATCAGAGAAATTGGAGAGGATGGTGAAATGGTGGAAACAGAATATCTGTATGTGCAAAGTTAAAACACTATTAGATCAGAAAAAATTGCTGTAAAACTGAAAAGTTTATTCTAAAAAGAGACTTTCACAAAAATACTTAACAATGTCAGATTAATGCTCCGATTAAAAAAAAAAAAGAGATAAAATTTATGGGCTGTACTCTATTTACATTTTAAAATTCAGAAGGCCTCTCTTATCTTATGTATGAAAGTTTCAAATGTACAATACACATCCTGGTCTCCTGGGATCTATATAATGGCACTGGAGCTTGGGTTTTTATTTGGAGGTATTTGACTAGTTAGAAAAAGGAAAGAATGACTAGAAAAACTGTATAAAATTAACTTCAGTCTGCCATCATTTGCACGAGGAAATGGAGAATTGAAGGTAGAAGTGAAAAATATAAGTCCACTCCTATTAAAAAATTTTCATAATTTTTAGTGTCTATCCTCCTAAAGGCCATTTATTAAAGAATAAGTTTCCTTAATAGCTGATGCACTTTCCTGGCTATTTTGTGCTTTCTGATAGTTTCTCATAGGCAATAATTTCATAATTTTATAGTGCTGAGAAATGATCTGCTAAGGCTGTACTGGAAAAAAGTAAAATGCACTGAGGTATTTTAAAGCTGGCTCTTCCTACAGCATTGACCAGAATAGTAGGAAAAATAGTAAACAGAATGAGTGCTTGGGGTTTTTCCTCTCTTATCTTAAAATAATTTTTAAAGATAATAATTTTGTGAGAAGGAAACCTATGAAGCTGTCAGAATAATTTCATAATCTACACTTTATTAGATTCAACACAGGGTATTCTAATATAGAAAAATTCTTTCACATATGTTCATAAACCTGTCATTTCTGTATGTTCACCATTGATTGTGATGTTATTGCTTTACACTTCTTCAGTACCAATCATCTTTGGATCTCAAAAAACTTTTTAAACACTAATGGAAGAATGCAATAATGAAATGTAAGTTGTTTTAAATTATTTTTTCTTTCATGTTACCATCTGTACTTGCTCAAAGAAAGTAGATCCCCACAGTGTGGTTTTCTAGAACAGATTTTTTGGTAATAGTACATCTAATATTATGTTAAATATTGTTTTAATTTTGTTTAATGCTTGTGTGATAACCCTGAAAAATTTAGAAGATTTAGATTATTTTTTTTCTCAGGAAAGTGGTGCGTGTAATTGAGAATTTTAAGGAGAGAATTTTTTCTTGCTTTGGGCTCATATAAACTTTGGATTTTTCCTGGTTTCAACCATGTGATGGAATCTTCCATCAGAGAGAAGATAAGATACACAAACAACCACAAACCCACATACAGATAATCATATGAAGAGAAAATTATTACAGAAACCCATTTTCAGTACAAGTCTCATCAAGGAAATATAAAGAATTAATAATTCTTAATCTGATGAAACTTGGACTCATGTCTTTCATATTTCAGTAAAATTATATAAATATCTTTTAAAATAAAATATTCTTAAGATTTTATCTTCAATTTTATTGAGACATATCTCTACTTAAGCATTCACTTGAGCAGCAGAAAGGGATTTCCCACATGTAAGGTGCTCTGATGGCTAATGTGTTAGGCTGAATATTAAAGAAAATAAAAACATCGCTGTCATGTCAACAGAAAAAAGGAATCATTATTTCTATTCTACTTGTGCTATAAAATATTTGGATCATATTTAGAAAGCACAGACCAAAGTTTCAGTGTATTCACTGAAAATAGTGCAAATATGCTGAGCTCAGTGGGGTGGCATAGTCTTGCTGTGAGCAGAAATAGGTCTTGTGGCTACTGTGCCTCATAAGAGATAAATTTATAATTCATAACACAGTGCTATTGTACTTGGTTGACAATGTCTAACTTATAAGAATTAAGATCTTTAAAACACCAAAGACCTTTCAGTGCAAAATGAATGAATATAGGATAACCAGTTCTTCTATTGGTTTTCATGTAATTGTGTGCATTCAGTTATACCTTCTTTGCTAGCATATTTATTATGCTATTCAGAATAAAAGAGATGTGGGCACACCTATCTGACTTCTGACTTCTATTAATATGCTTTTTCAGGGTGATAGCAACTGAAAATGTAGTTAACAGCCTACCAGTAAACACAGTGATTATTTTGATGACTCTTGCTTAACAATAATACATTGCAGGGTTGGAAAGTCAATTCTGGACAAAATATTAAGATGATAATAGAAAATTTATGCTGGGGGGTATTTTGTTAGTACACCTCATCCAAAGACCCAAATTTTTACATAATCATAGAGTCATACAATATCCTGTGTTGAAAAGGACCCACAGAGATCATTAAGTCCAATTCCTGGCCCTGCACAGGACAGCCTCAAGAGTCACACATGTGCCTGAAAGAATTGTTCAAATGCTTCTTGATCTCCAGCAGGCTTGGTTTTGTGACCACTTTCCATTGTTTAAGTGCCAAAAACACCCTAGATTGGAGAACCTTTTCCTAATATTGAACCTAAACCTCCCTTGATATAGTCCCATAATACAAAATACAACTCCAAATACCTAATATTAACCAAGCTGTATAAATAGTGGCAGCTTTGAGTTACATTGGCTGCAAACAGTTAATTTACAAAGATTCATCAAGCAAATTAGATATTTGCTTTAATAATTAATAAGTTCTGTCTTACACTCTCTGTAATACATTTGATTTCATTAAATGCCCTTGTATAAATTTTAGCTTAGAAGCTATTGCATCCTATTTTATCTTCTGCTAAAATCATTATTTCCTTCTTTTTCCTCTGCCTTTTTGCTCCTTATTGATTTTATGTTACATTTAAAACAAATTTTTTTGCATTAAACCTCTAAAACAAACTGGATTGGGACATTTGCATTGGTTTTCCATTTGAAAATAACAGAGGAGTGAATAAGACAATTCACACTTAGGAAATTTTGAACCAAATGCCTAGTTGCAGGAATTAAATGTGTCCTCATTAAATCAGGTAGAACTAGTTTCACAGAATCACAGAATTACAGAATGATTCAACTTGGCAGGGACCAGGGATGAACATCAAAACCTCCTGCTCAAGAATGCTCACCTAGGACAGGTTGCCTATAACCATGTTTAAACAGCTTCTGAGTAGAAACTTCACAAGCTCCAGGGGCAACCTGAGCCTGTGCTCGGTCATGCTCACAGTGAAAAAGTTTCCTGATGTTCAAGCAGAATCTCCTGCCTTTGTGCCTGTTGCCTTTGATCCTGTCACTGGATACCACTGACAAGACCTTGGCTCTGTCCTCTCTGAAAGGAAAAGGAAGAGGAAGAGGAAGAGGCAGAGGAAGAGGAAGAGGAAGAAGAAGAGGAAGAGGAATATTTTCTGCTTTTAAGTATTTAAATATGTTTATTTATGGAAAAGCTAAAAAAGGAAAATAATCATATGAAATTGTGTATACATAACACACTAGAGGAGCCACATCTTACCTGTGTGCAAAAGACCAGAACAGCAAACAAATTTTTGTTACAAGAAAAGTACTTCTGGGCATGAAGCATAAAAACTTGAAACACCTTCTTGTGGCACTCTCTAGGTTTTCAATTCTTTCAAAACAATATTACTTTTTCCACTTTTTCTGTATCAGGACATAGAAGACATTGAAATTATTGCCATCTTACATGACCAATTCAAGCTAGAAGTTAGTACTTCCAGGATTTTATGCTCCACAACCTTACATTTTGAAGGATCAAGTGACCTGTTTAGTGTAAATATTTAAGCAAGGGAGATTTCCAGTGCTAGTGTACCTGCAGCAGTCCACTGTGCTTTAACATACAACAATTTTCAAAGGGGGATATTCAGATCTGATATTAGGCAAAAAAAATATCCATAGTGGGTATAGTCAGACCTTGGACAGGATTTCCCAGAAGGGCCGTAGAATCTCTACTCTTAGAGGTATTTGAACAAAGGCCAGAGGGACCTCTAAACAGCCAGTTGAACCAGATGATCTGGTCATCTGTAACTCATTCCCAGGTCACATTATTTCAAGATTCTATGTTTAACTAGTGACTATTTCAGCATCTATAGACTTTTCAGTTCCTAAATTTAAATATAATTTTGCTTTAACCCTAACCCTAATAGTTTCACTTTTTCACACTAATTTTTTTTCATAAGATGGACCAGTTTCTAAAGAGTATGTGGGCTTTAGAATGGTTAAATAATTGCAGTATAAAAATTATCACAGCATTTTTGGTACTTCCCCTAATTATCACTTCTGGAATATATTCATAAAAATTACTCTCATATATTATTAATTTAACTCCTCTAATTATATTCATACATAAGTAATTATAAATGTTAACTTTATTCATTAAATTGAAAAGATTGAAAAAATTGATGACATTCAAGGAAGTTTCACAAGATTATTTCAGCAGCAGCTTAGGTAAAATATGTATATAAAAATCTACAAAAATAACTAGTATTTAATTGTTATGCTTATTTCTTGAGATACCTTCAGAATAAATTATGTATAAAGCTTTCTTGTTTTATTAGGAAATCTTCCCTTAGAAAACTCCCTACAGCATTCTTAGAATAGTTGATAGTTTACCCTTGCATGGTATGAAAATTTTTATATTTTTTGGCAATACTTTTTTGGCAAGATTTTTTCCTACAGATTAATTAAATACAATCTTAGGAATTGTAGCCACAAAATCAGAGGCTAACATTGAAGAGAGATGAAAGAAATATAGTCAAGGACAAAGATTAATTTAACGTGGGATCATTGCACTCCTCTAGATGCTCCCATAAAGACAAGACAAGTAATTTCAGCTAGAGCTCTGGTATTTAATGCAGAATTTCCTGGATTGTGGTTAAAAGGTGTAAACAAGACAAAGTGGTCTTCTTCCTTTGTCAGTGGCATAGGAGGTGGTGGTATAACATAATAATCCTTGTTGTTCCTCACATCTCTGAGTACAGCATCAAGAACCGTCAAGAATTCTGCTTTTGGCTGGCTCTACCTTTTCTCCTGTAGCTGGTCCATGCCATGAGACTTCTGTTTCAGTCTTCTAGGACAGGGTAGGAGACGTGGAAATTGATGTAGGAATTGGATTACAGAACAGAGCCCTGGGACACAAGTTTAAAGCAAAGAAGGGGAAAAGGACAAGGCCTACTCCAAGACAAAGTTTGACTTCAGCTTTCTAGAACATGGCATGTTCCTAGAACTGGCATATGATCCAAGTCCCATTTCTAGCACAGCCCTTCCTTTTCTAACATGCTCAGTGGATGCTCTGATACTTCCAACTCACAGACTAAGAAACTCGATCTGATAGTGCCATCAAACAAAATTTTACTGCCTCTGTTGGAAGGAAAGAGTTAAAAGCTGAAAAATGGCAAGGAGGATGGTGGATTCACTCAACTGACCATGCAGCTGGGAATGCCAAGGCCTGGAGAATAAATGTGGGAACCCCTCCTGTATTATGCCTACTACTCTTTATCCTCTCTTTTGAAAAGTAGAATCTCTGTGTAGAGATAACATGTGATTGCGGAGGTACTCTCACAGACATGCTTGAGCTCCCTGTCTTGGGGGTCATAAAATGTCGCGGTGCGCTGTCCTTTCGTCCAGCTAGCCCCGGGCACACCGACAACAGGATGGGCTCGGCTCAGTCCGCAGACAGACCTCACCGAGCCTCAGTGGATTCTTTGATCTTGAAGCCGGAGTGTGGCGATGGCAGAGAAATGAAGGGAGACTCTTTGGGGGGACAAACAACAGATTTTATTGAAGAGACCCTGGCGTGGGTTCTTCAACACTGTGAAAGTCTGCCCCAGAGAGCCCCGAGGGAAGGATTGCAGCAGGTTTTATTGGGGGGCGGCTCTCTGGGAGGGGCTCAACTGGGAACCAATCAGTAGAACTCAGGGAGGGGTTAACAACTTGACAATCAAACCGGCACCCAACAGGGAAGGGAGGAGGGGGAGGTACGAAATCCTGAGCCAGTCACCTTCCAGACCTGATCGAACCTTCTAGAAGGGAAGGCTGGGTCTGGGGTGACAGACAGGAGGGAGGCAGGACATAGGGTTATGTAACAAGGGGATTGGCAGTTGGAAGGGACCAAGGGGAAAGGGTACAGAGGGGGTACAAGGAACAAACCATTTTTCAACTACAACTTATTAAGCATAAGATACAACGTTGCAAAGACAACAAATGCACCACCACAATAAAAAGCACAGGGGAGATCAAAACATGGTGGTAAAATTTATGTGTGCAGGCCTTCAATAAATGCATGCAAACAGCAGCCTTGACAGCTCCCAGGATGGAATGATCCTGATTGTGCTGGCATTCCTGCTCATCTGTCTCTGCCTGAGAGCCGTTTCAGGATCCTCCAGTTAGTGGGGTAATTAAATAAATTTACTTTTTGCATTTCAGTCATGTTTTTATGGTTTTCCTGGCTGCCTGCCTGTGTCAGCTCATATCCTCCAAATATACTGATTCTTATTTATTTCTACTGATCATAGACCTGATTCAGCAAAGGACGTCCATTTCAGTGTACACTTTAGCACATGTTTAAATTAAAGAATACTAAATACTCAGATAGCAATTAGCTCAAAGTGGTGCTTTAACTAAATATCTCCTAACTTCTTTAGTCTAACTTCTGCCTGAGACTGATGTTTTGCCTGGGAAAATATTCCCTGAAATTCAGAAGTGTTCCACTGTGCCGTGAATGAAGTTAGTATTTGACTTTGATAAAAGACTGCAGAGAGGTTGGAGAAATAAATGAAATGTCTGACTCCAAAGAAGTCAGAGAAATAAGTATATATAATGGATGTAATTCTGGCTTCACTGAAGTCAAAGACAAAATTGCTATAGAATGCAATAGAGTAAGGATTTCATGTCACATCTTTAGACTCACTGTCCTGGACAGAGCACCGGGCACCTGACTCCTTTCTTCTCCCTGGCATTGAATAACACTTTATAAATAGACCAGATGTAGTCAATAGCACCGTTTGAAGAAAGGCATCACTCAGCATGAATAAAGGTAATCGAAAACAGCTATTTTTACTAATGAAAATGTTTTTAACTGCCAGATACAGAGTTAGCAAAATTACAGTAAATAGAGGATATTTTTGAAAATGGAAGTAATCATTTTTTAAATCCATTTTTGCTGAGGGCAACTAAAAATACACAAACGTGCATTTTTTCACCCTGCAAAACTATAAATAGTAAGATACAATATTTTGCTCCACTTCACAAAAAAGCTATTATTATAAACCTATTACATAGAACTATTATATTTATTATATGTTATATTATGTATAATTATATAAAATGAATAGATATATGGAGTTAAGATATGTGATGTATGGGATAGACATATATAAATAATATGATACGAAANTTCAGGAATGTTAGATGTACTTAGAAAATACTTTTATATATATATATATATATAAATACAGAAGAAATGTTCCATGAGTACAAGGGTCCATGCTGTCAATACTTGAGGTACTCAGTTCTTAGCAGGTTCCATGGCATCTGACATTCTGTGCAGTGTTTTATACATTTCACTCTATCTGAACAATTGAGCTATATCCATAATATTGCTGTTGGCTTGACATGGGACTCTGATATCATTATCTGAATGATGGAGCAGAGTTCCTTTTCTGAGTGTGCTGGGGATGCAAAACTGAGACTGGCTGATTTGCCAGAGGGAAATGTGCCATGCATGAGACCACAACAAGCTGGAGAAATTGGACAACAGGTTTCTCAACAAGAAAGTTCAACAAGGAAGTGTTCAAAGTTCTGCATCTGGGAAGGAGCATGTCATGAACCAGCACAAACTGGTAAAACATCTTTGCAGAGAATGACCAGACGGTTCTGCTGTACACCTAGGACAACATGAGCCAGCAAAATACCCTTGTGACAAAGACAAATGGTGCCTGAGCTACAATAGTAAGAGTGCTTCCAGCAATGTTCAAAAACTGACTGGACACTGTCCTGGACAGCTTGCTGTTGATGGCCTTACTTGAGCAGGTACATTTGACCAGATGACCTCCTGAGGCCCTTTCCCAACTCAGTCATTCTGAGATTCCATGGTTCTATGATAACACTTCTGAAAACATAGGAAAAAATTATCCATTACAAAGTATATATTACATTATTTATTATATAGCATATATTACATTATATAGCTAGAACATACATTATGTATATTATTTTCAATATGTACCACTTAAATGATTTTATATTATTATCTTTTTGTGGAAATTAAAATCCACACCCATTTTTTTCTGGTGTTGTTTCTGTTCTGGAAAATCTGTATCACATTTTCTTCAACAAATAAATGGATATATGCCAAAGCAACTTTTTATTTTTTCCTAAATTCACACAGCAACAAAGAAGCAAAGTGCTTTCTTTGGCTCTGAGGTTTAAAAAGAGAAGAAGCTCTAGAGGAAGATGAATAGAAGTCAAATAGAGTCATGGAGACAATAGAAAAAAAGACAATGTTTTGCTATCTTCTCTAATAGTTCTAAAATTGAAAGTGAATTGCAAAAAGCAGGAGCAGTATTCCCTTCATAGCAATACATTAAAGTCTTATGAGTTACTTTTTGTCTTGATATAATAATCAAGCATTTTAGTTAGCACTGTGAAAAGTAAGAGATATTTTCTTAATGAAGATCCTCTATAGCATTATATAAAAACATTAACAGAATATGAAAATATCAAGTGATGAGAAAAAACTAATATATACAACTTTATAATTTTAATTTTCAGTAGAAACTGCAGTGAACTTTAAACATTGCAGAACATTAAAAATCTGCTCTAGCTGCATGAGCGTATACAGAGGTAACAGCTGATATGTGATATCGTGCTAAAAACCTCTGCAGAAAAATTGGTTAGGGTTTAACTCATCTCACTGAAACAGCCAACAATATAGAAGTCACAGGTCTGATTTACTTATTTATTGTAATTATCAATTAAAGTATTTTCATAGGGTTATTCATTGGACCTATAATTTGCACATATACCTTATGAGATGAATCAATATAATTTTGAAGGTACTTTCTGGAGCTACCTGTCACTAAAGCCAGTTCTGGTTACATTAAATATTAGGCAGAAAGTATAGCAGAAAAAAATTAAGAGGAGTTTCCTTTCAATCTTTAGCATCACTTTCTGCCTCAACCCTCATCCTCTCAACCACTTTTTTACCTTTCCAGCCCAGCTCTTTTGCCTCCTAACTTCTTGGAGCTTGCTGAATCTTAACTTTCCATAGTCTGAATATTTTTCTAAGGAAGATAAAGCGTTAAAGACAAAACCGTTGATATCATTATTAAGAATTGATAATATTCACCAGCTTGTTTGGAAAACAAAGTCATGCTTCAAATCTATTTCCACTGTTAGAAATTATGGCGGTACCAGAATGAACAAGGAATAAGTCTCAGAGAACATAATGAGCAAGATTCTAGTTATTTGTTGCTTGTTTGTTTGCTTTTGACAAAGAAGCTTTGCAAGCACAACTTTTTAGCACTTCCAGAAAAATGCTGCATTCTACTTCCAAGGGCATGCCTTGAAACAGTAAAATGTGGTGAGAAAAATATCCCTCTGCCTGTCCTTCAAGTGATACGGTCCACAGATCTGTTACAATGAATACTTCAACTTGCTCACAGACTTCGGGCAGAACTAGACCTGCCAATCACCTGTCACAAAATATTTCCTAAAGCATAGAATAATTCATATCTACTTTTCTAAATTACAGAGATTTATTTAGTATATGCTACAGAAAATACACAATAACAGCTTTCACTCTAAAGCATGGTAACTCACCTAAATACGTTCATAAATCTAAATATTTCAATAATATTTTCTAGGATTATGTAGCACTAATTATCTATATGGAGAATACAGTGTATCTGTAGTTACTCTCACTTAAAGAGAAAAAATGCTTAGGTGAGCACGTCTATATTATTCTATATTATTCTGTATTTTATTATGAAATTCACAGACACATTGTTGTAGAATTTTTGTGGGAATTATGTAATATCTTTATATGGACTCCTAATCTTTAAATATAGGCATGTAAATTCCTTAGGTAACATAAATCTCTCTTCTAGTTTCTTGTGAGCACTAATGTTCATGGAAGAATTCTGTTAAAGGACAATAAACAGAATAGGTTAGGATCAGAAGATCAATACATACATACTGCTGAATTAATAGGTATTTGCTAGCTCTCAGAAGAGGCCACATAATTACTCTGCTTTAAAGAGTGACTTTAAAGCTCAACTGAAGGAGAAACTGAATCTGCTTATGTAATCAATGCTATAATACTTGTGAAGGACTGCTTGCCTGAATTAAAAGTACAAGATCAGTACATATCTCAATTTAAATAAATAGACAAAAGTTTCAGTTATAATGGTGCACAGATTGAATACGATTCTCCATTCGCATGCCAGATAAAACCATCTGGCACAGTATGACTCATGGTCCTGCAGACAAATTCTCTTACCTCACTGAGAAAGGCCTAAATAGCACAGTCAATTTACCTAGTAGGGTTGATCTCTAATCTGCATTAAATTCAAACATTTCCTGTGGGATTTTTAGGACACAACTAGTTGGTCAAGGTCAAAATAACAGAGAGCAAACTTAGAAAAAGTGTGAAAAATCCATACCAATACTACATCCTGTTTAGCTTACAGTTAAAGGTATAAATGTGCACATGCAATTCTATTAGGATGCTTGTCATAGATAAGTATACAAACATATTCTGTAGAGGTTTCATAACATGCAGAATGACTGCCCAAGGACATACTGCTTAAGCTTGGAGTTTTGTAAAGTACATGCTCCCAAGGTACGTATATTTGTAAGGATTGTGTATAACTTTGTTTCTTTACTAGGCTGAAAACGTTATCTCTGAAAGACATGATTTTTTGCTCTGCCACTTCTGTGTAATCACAATTATGTCCTTCTGGAGAAACTTGAGTTCACCTCTTTACTAATTTAACAAAATTCTGCTTCAGCCAGTGGGATATGTTCTTTTTATTGATTTACCTTTTGGGATCATCAAAGGCAACAATTACCACATATACTCATAAAGGCACAGTGTAACCTTTCCATGGTGCTTGAGCATATAAAACTGTAGAGTTAAGTGAATAAAGCTTGAAAACAATATTATTTAGTATTAGAAAGACAGACAGTAACTGACTTTCTATTCCAATCTTTCATACTGTCCAGCTGCTCTGGTACAGTCAGATCCTACCCTGAAGGATAAACAAATCTTTTATAGACAGTCTTAATGAAATTGGGAGGTGAGATGTTGTACCTTCACAGTCTGGTTCTAGGCTCATATCTCTTCCATCTGTGCTGGACCTAACTGGGAAGGCTGTGCAGAGTAGATGTCATCTGGAAATCTCTCTAAATACTAAAATCTCAGAGCAGTAAACTGAGGCTTTTTAAAGAAGCACACACTAAACCTGTCTGACAGGGAACAGAGAATCCTAACAGCTAAATTCTGTAAAAACTAATAATGTGGTCCAAAAAGGAAAGAAATCTTGATAAAGAAGAAATCTACAAAGTACTTTTCTATAACCCAATTGTTTATGTTCAGTTTATTGTTTAGTCCAAAATCATAATTCTCAAGTATGAATTCTATATATTCAAACCCAATTTACAATTTCATTACAATATCAGAAAAATTTACATATATATTTAGCTGACATCACCGACACACCTACAGGAATGAGGGTGTGCAGGAACAATCTATCTGAGAGTGTTTTCATTAACCATGCCCCCTAGGCAAATATTCTTTGTTGGAGTACCATTCTCTGACCCTACCAATCTGGGAGACATTGGTAGGCATACACCCCTAGGTAGCCCATTTTCTGCAGCTGATTTACAGCAAGATTTCTGCATTAACTCACTCTCTGATTTAGATATCCTTCTGGATACCCTTTAAGTGTAACCAAAAAGACATAAATTACCTGTGTGAACACCTTCTCAAATCTACAGAAAAGCCTGATTTACCTTCATCCTTAATGTATTGTTGCGACTCACTTTCCCTAACTCGTGTCATCCCACAGTGGCTGATTGCAGCCTTCTCTGTCTCTCTTTAAAAATGAACTTTAAATGTACACACATTCCTTAGACTCCTTTTTACTCATTCTTGGCTGTAGGAATGTTATGTAAGTTCCAGACTCATCCTTCTTGCCTTATTTCTATATATGATTTTGATCTAATAGTGTACGATACTCTACAACTTTATTGGAAAAACACCAAGGGACATTATATAAAAAAAAAAATGCTATAAGAATATTTTCAGTTATTTACTTGGATTCATAAAATTTCCTGTAGTTTTACCTTCTTAAAAGTTAGGAATTAGTACCATCTAATTCTAGGCATTTGAAGAATTATTTTGGCTTTAGGTCTTATCTGAAATCCAACCATCTCTTAAAAGAAACTAACACTTTTTTGTGTTTTGGGAGCACTAACAGAACCTTAACAATAGCACTGTGACTGTGGAATGTATTTATCGATAAATGGTGCTCTTATATGTGAAAATGTCTGTTCATATGACACAGAAAAATCTACAGAAATAGGTTTAATATATATTGAGTCTTTGAGGCTTTGGATCAGTAAGAGAAGGGCAAAGCCTCCTCCCCCAAAATAGTCAAGTACAATTTAACACTTAGTAATGGTACCTTCTTGTGAGATTCCAGAGTTCATGTGCAACAGGGTTTCTTTTAAAAATAGGCTTTATATCAAAACTATCTTTAAAATGTGTCAGAAAACTAATCTAAATATTACACCTGCTTTCCACAGTGTTTCCTGACATCTCAGCTCTCACTGGTACTTCTCCAGCATGGCAAGGTTAGTCAGGCCTGAAGTCGGTATAAATGAAATAAGGAATTTCATTCCACTGCTGAGAAAAACATTGATCTGATTGAAAACCTATTTCACCATCCCTTCTTGTAAGGAAGATCAGATAACTAAAGCTAATATAAAGAACTGGTTAATATCATCTGGTGGAAAATATTACTATTTCTCGAATACAGGAGAACAAGGAAAAAACTCTCTGAATTCTTCCCCTCCCCTCCCATTTTTCTTTATCTTTCCCTTTCGTTTTTTTTCTCTTGATCCTCATTATTTTGCTTCTTTCAAGCCAAGGTAGGACTTTCTGTTTTTTCCCTCCTCTGTTGCCACCTAGAGGGGAGCAGAGTGAAAAGCTGGTGCCAGAACACAGGAGGATAAACCAGGCCATGACCCAAAAGGGCAGGAACCGACAGGAGTTGGGTGGACAAACTCGTGCGGGGATGTGGGAGCACATGGGCTGGTGGATGCACAGATGGGAAATAGCCCCCACAGAAGAGCCTCTTAGTGCTTAAATTCTCCAAAAAAGTCCAGACAGGAAGAGTTCAAACATTAGTTCTTCATTTGTTCATTAATAATAGTATTGTTCCTCTATAGAAAGCTCTAATCTATATGCTTACAACCAAGGGATTGACATGCATTATATACATTATAGTTTTTAATCTAAGATACAGACTTACATGCTGATAGGTTTGAGGAGTTCAAAGAAGCTGTGCAACAAAGACTTCTGCTGCTAGCAGCCTGTGTTATAGGTTGATACCATTAAGCAAAGAGGATAGATTAATTTATAATGAAAAGGATCAGGATAATCCAAGCAAGCCAGGAATCATATCAGAGGTAAACAATCCTACCCGATTTTTTACAGCAACTGGAAAATAAATCTTTATTATTCCATTTCTACCACAAGAAAAGACAGTTTGGGATACCTTACAATTTGGAAGTATCCACCAAAGAATGCGTTCAGCTTCGGTCCATATTTCAAAGGCAGAAAAATCAATGAATGAGGACACAAGTAAGATTTGGTAAAATACCTTCACAATACCAAAAATGTTAGAAACAACAACAAGCATCTCAAACAGATGAGGAGATGCTGTTTGCTACCCCACAGATATCTGAAATATCTCATATAATCAATGTATAAAGTTGTGTTCATTAAAAAATAAAAGAAAAAAAGTGGAAAAAAGAGCAAAGCTAATACATTGCATTCACTGATTTGAATACTGAAAAGTAAAATTCTGCTTGATTTCAGATCTCAACACTTTCCAGTTTTGTAGTGGTAGAGAAAGACTTTGTGTATATACTATTATTGTTATTGTCACTGATGAAATTATATTAAGTATTGTGATTTAGTGGAATCCGATTTTAAGTTTTAAAATTCAAACATTTTGTACTTCCAAAAATATTTTTTTAAAATGCATTGGCTATTTTCAAGTCAAATTTGTTCTCATCACTTAATCTTTCCTTGAAAATGAAATAAAAATTAGACACAGGCTTAAGTAAATTTAGCACCCTTTAAAAATTTTGGATATGCCCTTCAGGTTAAAAAAGAAAATTCAAAAATCCTATACAGAGTATAGGGTTATAGTATATTTAATAAAAGTGTGCCGTGCTTTGGGGGGTGTCAAACACTTTAAATTCAAATGTCTGACAGGAGTGTTAATGGGTTGAATGCCATCAGATTTGCAGTTTATGGCAGAGAAGCAAGTTTGACTTCTTTTTTAAAACAAATTGATATTTAACCTTTACAGCTATTCAAGGCCTCCTGTTGCTGACAGTTGCACTTGTTCCACGTTGGCTGAATTTTAAGCAAGCCAGTAATACTTCAGGTTTTATCGCAGCTATTTACTAGAGTGCAAACAGTGATCTCCACATGACAGCAGCAGAAAAACGCCTTTTTGAGACATTGATGCTGTATTGCACACACTGTGCTCAGCTCCTTAAGAGGACTTTGGCAGTCCAATAACTAACATTTTCTGAGCTTTTTTTTTTTTTTTCCCCAGTGGAATTATCAGATTCAGATCAGAAACTCAAGCTCCTTATGAGATTTGTATGTTTAATACAAGATTTGTAAATAACCGATTGTCTATGTATATTATCAAGGACAAATAAAAAAAGTAGTTTATGGAACTATCAAGTTGAAAGGTGCTTAAACTTACAGCACTTTTGACTTTGTTCCAATACCGCAGAAAACTTTAAGCAAGCTACAATTTTTGCACAGCATGATGGAATACAGATATGATACCTCAGTCCTGCTTTTTGTGAAAAACTGGCATCAGGCTCGATAGACCTTCCTCAGAATTAGTTTCTTTCTGAACTAGTCTTCTAAAAGGCCGAGTAAATAATGTATTACAGTGGAGGTTACTAAATTTATGAAAGGAATTTTGTGCAGATATGTCTGATAATGAGAAGAGACACTATTTAATGGTCTATGATCTAATTACCTTTTGAGGATATCTGGCCTGTGACAGTGAATGCTCACATTACTTTGCTAGTCCAGATTAAGTCATTACTAGCGGTTTTTTGAGATGTCTTAAATGAGCCTACAAATGCCCAAGAGTTCAGACCTCCTGGTATGATAGAGGAACAACAATCCTGTTCCTATTTGAGCTTTCTAACTGAACAGAAGTTCTGCTGTGTGCTTTGCCTAAATAAACTACTTGAAACCTGCCTGGTGACTGGAGCAAAACAGAAGAACAAGTACATAAATTATGATAATTTGTTTCAAAAGAATATTTGATGATCTGGTTCTACAATAATGTCTCTCAAACAAATGCCCAATTTCTGTATCTCAAAGGCAAAACAAAAACCATTGCAGTGTCTGAGATACATTTTTCAGGGGATCAAACACCAAGTCTTCTGTTGAGAAAGAGGTCTCCAAAGAGTTACTTGTGGCTTCTACATGCTGAACAAGGGATTATCCATGCCTAATACAACAAACATGGCAGAAAAGTGTATTTCCAGCTATGCTTTAGGCTTAGGAGTATTTTTTATTGTTTCAGTTGTGAGTAACTTTGCAAGACGAAGGAAAAGACCTCTATCCTAATAATTAGCCTTTTTTTAAGCTTATGAAGTTGTCAGACTTTTTTGTTAGTGATCCCTAGCCAAAGACGATCTGGACTCCTCTCCCAAAGTAAGAGACTTAAAAAACACAGTTCACTTTTTTATCCATCACTACTGCTGCAGAACTACTCTTCTTTTGAATAGTTAGAACACTTGCCCAGGAAATAGGAGATGTGTTCAATTTCCTTTTCAGCCTCATCTCCTACTTCACAAGGTCGTGCTCACTCTGGTGGATGACAGAACAAGACAGACTGAAAAGGAAAAGAGAAAATGGAATGCTCCTCTTGTTAGCTCACTGTGCAGGCAGAAATGCAGGATTTATGAAGATAAGAGAAGATCAAATAAATGTAAGCCTGACCATCTGGTGGTTATAATTCTGAAACCCTTTAGGCTGAACTTAGGTCTCTCTTCTCTCACTTAGGAAGTGAGTGCTTTAAAAACCATTCTGAGACATAAAAGTGTGTGTGACACTTGCTCTACATTGATTGTTGTTATTAATATGGGCAGACTTCTACAACTAGGGATGTAACTAGAATTAGACCTAAGTGACTCTGGAAGTTTTCATTCATGATGGAAAGTACTTTTGAGCTCTTGCAAGTGAGCCTGCCTGTAGAACAATCTGTTGGGGTTTTTTGGTTTTTTGTTGTTGGGGTTTTTTTTGTGGGTTTTTTTTTCCCCCCAAACACTTGTGTTAATTCATTGGCCCATTAGTAAAGCAGCATCTCCACACGGGAGGTAGCCCCAGTTCTTAAGGAAGGCTAGGTGGTTGATAAAATGCATGTACTTTGAGGCTTTGCCTGTTGCTTTCAATTCTGTATTCAAAGGGCAGCAGCATTTTGAATGCCAATGCAGATTGATGTCATCACTAACAGGATAAGCATTTTGAGTGGCACTCAGTGAATGACTGACACTGGGTACACAGCAAGTTCTTATTCTGTCAGAATTTGGCATGTTTCTAGGTGTCACAGTTAATCCACTGCCAGTTATTTGACGGGATTGTACTTAGTGCCGGATGCCGATCTCCAAAATGTTCATGATTAAGGCTGCATACAAATGTTACTTATTCAATTGAATAAACAACAGTTCCACTCGTACAAGAAAAGGTGGACTCTCCATACAAATATATTATTTCCACACAAAGTAGGCAATCATAGGATAGCATGGGATACCAAGGTGTTTATGCTGAGTATGTGAATTGGCAATCACCAACCCTTCAGGGTTGACACCTGCCCTTGAGGGGTGTAATGTCACCAGAAGAGCTCTTCAAACATAGCAAGGAATAAGTAACTGCCCTGATTGCACAAAAGGAAAAGCATGTTGAGTTCTCAATATCTTGTCCAGCACAGAGAATTTTAGAACCCTAGAATTTCTCTTTTGGATTTTTGGTATTCCCAAGAGTTCAACAGCTGAAATCTGATCTTTCAACTAGCTCTTGAGCACCTGCAAAATAAGAAGTCTTCTGAAGTGATTCACAAGAGGGAAAGATAGGGATGGCATCCTACCTTCCCTCCCCATAGTTCAGGTTGCCTGGACCATGCATTGTGCTGTACAAGTATTTCTTCCATGCTTCTGCAGCTGGCATAACTAAAACAAGTCTGTGTAAACACAGCTGATGTGAGTCAAAAGAAGTATGAGATACTTAAAACCTGCTATCTGTATAGGCACGAACAGCCTTTTTAAGTTAATAGTAGAAACTTTGGTCAATGATTTCCAAGAACAGAGAAGTCAAACTAAACAGACACAAGGAGAACAGCTGAAAAAATGAGAACACAAAAGGACATGAAAGAACATATTGAGGCATAAAATGATCATCAGAGAGTAGAAAATGGAATGGAGAAGGGGAAAAAAAAGACAGTGATGATACAAATGGGCACTTCTGACAGTGCATATGAAGCCCTCTAGACAGATAGTTTAACCTTATAAACAGGTATTTTATTTATGCATTTTACCTCAATCTGTGGAAAAATAAACAGTACATTACTCTTTGGCTTCTTTCTTCCTCATACAGTATGCAGTCTCGTTTGCCACTGATTATTGGTTGTAGTGCGTCCTAATCTTAATATCAGAAATTAGGCAAAATTGTAAGACGTGATTCTGTTTATTGATAGTCTCCAGTGGCAGCTGTACTTTCACCCTTTAGAAAGCTACACTTGATCTTCTCAGAGACTACACAGAGTAATTTTTAATATATTTTGGTTAGAAACAGCAAAGTGTTGAAAAACCATGTCCATTAGTTATCACTGTTAGCTTTTTTCCTTTCTCTTTTTTGTTCCTTGTCTGGGTGATTTTTCACTTGTACAATACATCTTAAAAATGCAGTATAATTTCCCAAAGGAAAAACACAAGTTATAGGGTCAGGTTAGTCAAGTGTTTGACATACATATCAGCAGACCAAGTATGGTGCTAAGTGGAAGTCTTTTTTGGTATATGTATATTTAATATACTAGCCCAGGAAGAAAGGGAACAGGCTATATAAATATATGCAGCCAAAAAATTATTGTTTATCTAATGTTGTAACAGCCTAACAGTAAAAGTTAACATAGGAAATTCTTACCAAAATACAGACATAATTACTGTACATAAATTTCCTGGTACTTGTGCATTGTAATCAGTGTTTCTTCTACCCTTATAATGTCCCTCCAGGTCCTAAGATTTATGGTCTCTGTCTTTCTGAAGACCAAGAAGTGACAGTCACCATGAGCCATCAACATCCTGAGGACTCCAGTGTAAAGAGTTTAATATTCAGAGTTGAAGCTACTTTCTCTTAATCTTAAGAAGTTTCAATGTATTTTTAAAATTTGTTACCACTGACTGTTTCCCTCTGGCAGCTCACAGCTGAGTTCAAGAGTGGTCCCATAGCCTTCAAAGGCTCACCCACCCCAGAGGCTCTTTTAGACAGTAGATACAGAAAAAAGTTTCTGAACCTTCCCACAGAGGCACTGGCAGAGCTGATGCTCAGGCAGCGGAGGCAAGAGGTCCTAAGTGAGGAGCTGAAACCAGCTCAGCTCAGCCCTGCTGCAGTCAAGGTAAGCCCCTCAGCACAGGGCAGAGCCTTCCTTCAGCTGCAGAGACAGCATAAATTGGTGGGTTTCATGACACTGATGGATTTGTCCTTTGCCCTGCCTGCCAGGTGTGGCTGCAGCAGGTCAGTGTGGGGCTGTGCACTGGCTGCCAGCATGAGTGTGCATACCAACATGCACACACTGAATACTCAGGACATACAGATATGCCACACAGATCCATAGAGAGCACTGTCTTTTCAAGTACCCACACAATCACACAAAGTACTCACACAGGTATGAAGAAAACTTTATCTGGCATAAAAGTAATACATTTCCATTTAATATAATCCTTAACTTTCTTTGCAAATGACTCCTTTTATATTGCAATGCATTCTGAAGGGACTTCTTTTAGTTGCCTCACCTTGGTGTGAAACATTAAAAGTAGTCATTTCAGGTATGCTTCATTTTCACTGATGAGATAATCAGAGTTTGGTCACCTGTTGTACTACTTCTGATATTTGGTGCTTTTTGTATTTACTGCAATTATATTTTAATCAGATAATCTAACACTAACAATGCCAAAATCATGTTTATTGAGCTACTGCAGAAGAAAAACCCACAAACTGAAATATGAGATTTAGACATAAGTAGAAAAAGGAAGGAAAATAATGTGAGGATGGCTGCCCAGAGAGATTGTGGAGTCTCTCATCTTTGAAATATTCAAAATCTGATTGGCCATTGCCTTGAGAAACTTGCTGTAGTGGATACCTCTTTGAGCAGAGAGATTGGACTATATGAGCTCTGGAGGTCTCCTCTGACCTCAGCCACTGTGTGAAAATGCAGAAGTGCACCAAAGAAGTTAAAATTTGAAATCTCTGTGCCCACTTTTTCACTTGAAAGAAGACATTGGTATCACCATTGAATGTTCTGCTTCCAGGAAGTTAGTTTTGAAACCTAAGGTAAGAATGCCTTTCTTTCGTCATTTTTTTCTGCAAGACTGTATTCCTTTGTATTTTCAGATTCTCCTATAGCTCATGATGAGCATGCAGCTCTTCTTTGACATTACATTTGTATATTTAACATTCTTCACTTTCTTACACACTCCGGGAATCCATTTATTGGCTATTACTTCAGCATTGGAAGTTTGTGGCTCAGACATTTGATTCTGAGTGCTCATTCTAGCTTGCAGAGACAGTCTTCTGTATTTAAAAGACCACTGTATTCAGCACATTCATTAAATGCAACACAGAAACAATCCTTATTCTGGGAGCTTAATGCTTAGCTAGACACTTAGCTGAGTGATATTGACAACATACCTAACAGGTTTGTTAGACATAGTTGCATAAAGTTGCAAACTCTGTGGTTTTTGCTAAACGTGTCCAAACTTGACGAAAAACGGTTGTAATGACTGGAAGGAACCTTTTCTTTTAGGAAATGTGCTTTATAGGTCATGTAAGTTCTTTAATTTAGAAGTCATCAAGATGTTAATCTGGGGTAATTTGACTTGTCCTACTTCTTAGAACACTTAGAACACTCCTTTTCTAAATATTTCGTAAATAAAAGGTTGGTTGGTGTGTGGCTTGTTTGTAATAAAGTGACCAGAACACGATAGTTTGAGTACATGCCAGACTGATCATAACTGAGAAATTCTTTACAGTGACATTTTAGACCCTACTGAAAAAAAATATTTTGTTATCATCATTAAATTAATGGAAAATTCTGACTCAAAGAGATTTCTGGTAAAATTGGATTTTACAGGAAATTAAATAATTTCAGAGGACACTAAAATGTGCTTTTTAAGAATCCTACACTATTCAAGTGTTTGCTCACGTGAGTACATCATTCTCATTTATAAATGAATTGTCTTTGAAACAATCATATGTGTAATCAATATGATTATCATAACTAGGCGACTGGTGAGGTAGAGGAACTGGGTTTTCTTGATACATAAAAATGAATAGGTGACATATTTGAACCTCTAAAGAAGTTCATATCAAAGTTTTGATCTAACAGATATAGATAATGGAGACAGATTTAAATAAATCCTTAAAGGCTGCCAGTTCACATGAGACCAATATTACCTAGTTTTTGAATCCACTTGGACTCAAAAGTGACAAATGTTTTAAGAAAGTCTTGCCTGCTGCCTTTCAGATTTGCTGAAATTCAAGAAAAAATATTTCATTCAAATATCCCCCAATCTCCACATTGAATGCTCCCTTTGAGGTATCTCTTTTAAGTGTTAGCTAAAATATTTAACATTAAAACACTTTGATAAAGATTAATTCACCTTATTCTTTAAGCATCATGGGATTTTGATCAAGTTACATCTTTAACAGCTAACATTCCTTTTTTATTTTGTAGTGGTTTAAATTTAACTTTCAGTTTAAATTCACTAGGAAAAAAAAAGAATAAATATTATCAAAATGTTTAAATATAAATTTTTGCTTATGTTAATAGATATTTAAACTTCTAACTGGCAACTCTTTCATGCTAGCGAGGGGCAGAACTGTTTTGATCTTGTTCTGTTCGGGAGTTTTTTATGTTTGTCTGAATATTTGAAAAGATGCTGATGAAATGTGCAGGCCAAGTTATTTGCATGGCTAATAAGTTTAAATTTGATGCCATGGCATTGATGGATGATCATTTTCAAATATCTATCATGTTTGTAATGGTAAATGTCAAGCAGTACTTATTAAGAAAAGATCTTTCTCCTGAGAATTATTATGATTTTGAGAAGAAGAAAACCAAAATAAAGTACAGCAGACATGTCACCAATGAAAAATTGCTCCTTCTGAAGATACATGTTAAAAAGGCCCACATTTTCCATTTTATGACTGTATTCTCTAGGAGAGACATTTAAATTTCTTCCAGTGGCTATCTGAATTTATTGACAGTCACATTTTATATATAAAATGAAAGTTCACATAGTTTATAAATAATTAATACATGCATAAAACATCAATAATAAACATTAATTTAGTTAATATTTTTATCGTCTGACAAGAAAATAGGTGTTCATTATGTTTTTATGTGGCTTCGACATTATTGGTAAACCTATGCTACTTTTTCAATACCTTTTTAATTTTTATGAAAAAATAGAATACAAAAGAAAATAATGTCTAATTATTTGTACTATAGATTAATTTCAATGTTTTCAGGATTAATATACCACTATGTGAGGTATTGTACAAATCCAAGCAGACATCTTCTCTCAGAGCATTGACATTTTTCCATACCAATTTTAATATCCATTTATTGTTCCTGAGAAGTGACATAATGAAATCCAATGTTTATTAAATCTGTTAAATCCATTAAACTTCAGAAGCACTATTTGTTTATAAAGCTTTGCATAAACCTTTGCAAGAAAGTTATAGAAAATGAGACTTGACAGAAGCACAAGGTAGGTGTTGATATGATTGGAAGAGTGTGACCACAAAATAGATACTGATACTCCCCAACTGTTTTATTATGCTCATTACTGTTCAGATTCTGGTGATATAAATCTGGTATTTAGATTGTTATATTGGATTTTCATGGCAAGGTTCTGATAGTGGGTCAGCTATAGGGGTTGCTTCTGTAAGAATCTACTAGAAGATTCCCATGTGTCTGATGGAGCCAATGTCAATCACTTCCAAGATGGATCTGGCCAAAGCTGAGACCATCAGTGACAGGGGCAGAGCCTCTGGGATAGCACAGCTGAGGCAGGGAGGGAATAGCAGGTTCATCCAGGGAGACAAGCAAGGGTATGTCAGAGAAACAGCCCTGCAGGCACCCACATCAGTGCAGAAGGAGGCAGAGGAGGTGTTCCAGGCACCAGAGCTGATGTTCCCCTGCAGCCTGAGGTGCAGGCCATGGTGAGGCAGCTGTGACCCTGCAGCCGATGGAGGAGCACAGGGAAGCAGAGATCCACCTGCAGCTCCAACACCAGAGCAATTGGATACATCCAATGGAGGCTGTGACTCTACATTGAAGCAGGTTCTTGACAGGACCTGTTGGTCAATGGAAAGAGGTGTCCATGCCAGAGGAGGATTTTTGGGTAGGACTTGTGACCCTGTGGAGGTCTTGTGCTGGAGCAGTCTGTACCTGAAGGACAGCACCCCATGGAAGACAGAGGCTGGATCAGTCTGTGAAAACCTGCAGCCTGTGGGAAAGACCAAATGACCAGTGTTGGAAAGGTTTGTGGGGAATTTTCTCCCATCAAAGAGAACCCCATGCTAGAGCAGCGGAAGAACATGAGGAGTCCTCTCCATGAGGGGGAAGGAGTGGCAAAAAATGTGTGTGATGAGCTGACTGTGGTTCCCATTTCCCATCCCTCTGTGGGGAGGAGGTAGAGAAAACCAGGAGTGAAGTTGAGCCTTGGAAGAAAGGAGTAGACGGGAAAGGTGTTTCTGAGATTTGGTTTTCTTTCTCTTTATTTTACTCTGATTGCATTGGTACTAAATTAAACTAATTTCCCCATGTCATATCAGTCTGTCCATGATGGTAATCCTGTCTTAATCTTGAACCACATGCCTTTAGTTATATTTTCTCTCCCTGGTAATCTGAAGAAGATGAGTTATAAAATATTTTTAGTGGACACCTGGCATCCATACAGGATCAACCTAGCACCTATTAGCTAAGTAAGACAGATTCTATATCCCATATAATTATTTGTACAAGTAAATCCTCTTAGGAGATACTAAAAGCTACTGCAGTAGGTGCTGAGTTTATTTTAAAATATCTTAATATTATTTAAAATATAAAGACCTGGTGAAGGAAATGAGAAAACTCACATCTGAGCTGATAGTACTTGATCACACTAACTTCAGAGGAAAAAAATTAATAAAAGTAAGGCTTAACACCTTTTACCAAAGATGAAAAAACCTCCAGAATTTAACTAATTTCCAACTGCCAGGAACTTACAATTAAGCAGCAGTGGATGCCAGTCATTAGTGTAATTGTGGTGTTCAAACGGGATTGTTATTGTAACTGGATGGGTACAACCATCCCAGGACAGTTCCTCAGATAGACACAGGACAAGTCCTAAACTAATGCAACTATACTTCGAATGAAATGGAGAAAATTCTTGAAACTTATTTTGCAAACAGAAATTTCTGTTTTAGCATTATAGCAACTAGAAAGGAAGAGTATGAACATTTGTAACACATTAAAAGATATGTCAAGGATGACCCTTTTTAGCTGGTAGATTGGCTGAATCTCAAGACAGTCTTAAGAACCAAATGGCATTTATTCCTCATGGGGTGTTGTTCCCTCCCCAGCTGAAACTTCCCTGTTCCCTTAATCGAGACATATTTCCTTGTGATGGCACCTGGACTATGAGAAGGACCCAAGGAGAAGGCTGAGACATTTGAATCTCTGTCAGATAAGGATTTGGTAAACATCAGGGAAAAAGGCGAGCTTGTAAAACAGTTTGATTTTAGTTTATATTGGCTCAGAGACAAGAGGGTTGGAAACAAAATACCAGAGCAATTATATGTTCTTTTGAAAGAGAAATTGAGATGCATAAAATTGCCATAATTATCTGCACTGACTCAACTTATTTTGAATTCATTATTTTTTGCCATTTATCATATGAGTTCAAATGTGAAATGACATTATCATTAGCTGAACATTATTGAGGTTAGATGATAGAAATTTATTCTTTTCTTTAATCTCACTTTTTTTGATCAGTGAATAAAGGTACCTCTCAAAGAATGTACAAATTATTTGCAATCAAAGTGCTTGTCAAAAAAAAAAAAAACCAAAAAAAAACCCAGAGAAAAACAAAACAATTTAAAAATAGAATTATCTTTATCAATTTCTTATTTCAAGGCAGAAATAGATATAAGCATACAGTAGACATGCACTCTTGATTAATATTGAATCTAATTCTGTACTTTCTGTAAAATCTCTTATTCTGAGCTTGAAAAAAAGGCATCACCACAAGGATGCAGACATCAGACTATTGTGATTTGAAATACACAAGAGTTTTTATACCTCATAACTCATATAAAAGATTCTTTAAAGAATCTTTATAATTTTATTCTTCAAAATGTGTTATCCCTCCTTTCCTTTTTGCTTATTATCTCATCAGTTATTTTTGTGTGCAAGAGACAGGTAGAGAAAGGGGAGTGATCATGAAGGATGAGGAAGGGGGAAATCCACTGTCATATAAAAGTAAGATTTTAATTTTTTCCTTACATAAAAGTAGAGACAATAAACCTGCCAAACCCCCAATACATAAATAAACAGCCCCTCCTTCTTCCCAAAAACCCCAATCCCAAACAGACCCCAAAAAGTTAATCTCAGCAGTTACCTTTAGGGTAACTCTTTATCATCTTTCTGTGGCACTCACTTTACTGAAGTGCACTTTTTTATTCCTTTTTAAATTTATAATGAAAACTGCCTCGGTGCGCTGTC
>VWYP01021624.1:0-37344 GCA_013400435.1 Pycnonotus jocosus
TTCTGTTGTGTTAATGCTAGGTTATTACTCTTGAAGATTAATATGATTGGAATATCTTCCAACTAGATATATAGGTTGAACATACGTGGAAAATGTATGAGGCAAGATATACATAATACTATAATAACACAGCTGATGTTGATATTAATATTGCTTCAAGATTCACCTAAGTAGCTGAGTATGAAGAGAAAAAGGAAGACTTTGTATACATTTATCAGGTAACAATCTAAAGTCTTTTGCTTTCTGTTTGAATGTATTTTTCAATTTTAAAATTCTCATGCTAAGCTTTCCATATTTACATAAAAGTTGTTTGAATAATTGATATTATATAATCTGATAAATAATTTACCATTTTCTGAGGTTTATCCATTAATCAACTCTTACTACAAGTGACATGCTATGTCATCGTGTCATGGCTGACATTACAATACAAGGAGAAAACCAGAAGTACAAAGAAATAATTACAGTTAAAGAAAAAGCAGTTATTGGAAATAACCTTGAATTTTAACCAAACTCTGCTGTAGAAAAAGAAATATGAAAAGAAATCTTAGACCATAATTACTTACTATTTATCTTTTTACTTCAGATTTTCTTTTCAAATCAGTACAAACTCATGTCAGCCCAAAAGTTTAAGGTCATTTAAGCACCTCGGTACATCAGACAATTCAATATTTAAATATAGCATCTTATCCATTATGTCATCACCACTCAGAGCCTTCAAAAGCACACATGGATTGAACATATATGTGGAAGTTTACATCTTCTAAATATGTTCACCTCATGAGACAGAAATGGTTCTTTCTACTTTTGCCAGGGAAAGGGTGGTGGTAGAAGGGAAGTTTATCTATGTAATTTCTCATGCAAATATCAAGAAAATAGTATTTTAAAAAAAATCCTCTTTCTGAAGAATTATTTTAAAGTACAGAAAAACAGGGAACATTGAAGAAACATTTTTGCACCCTAGTTGTAGTAATTATTCACAATGCCTTCTGAAATTCTATTTACTTACATTCCTATACTGTGCATTTAAAATAAACTGTCGCACCTCTTTTGGGGGTGCAGCACTTGTTATTTGGAGTTAGGAAAGGAGAAGGCAGACAGGTCTGAAGTCAGCATGCAAAAATCTCTTTATTCTAATTTTCTGACTCCATTTATATACACTGTACAAAGGTGGCCAATTATTGGCTAAGGCAGGTCAACCTATCACTTGGATTGGTGACCATACCAATCACTCAAATATTCTATCAGAACTAAAGAATGTAAACATTTCTTATTTACATGAAAGAGCTTGGGAACAGAGCTCAGAATTTCAAAACATCAGAAGGCTTTCTGCTTTAATATCAAGCTCAAGTCTAAGACATGTAAAATCAGAGCCACATAAACTACTATGAAATACTATATGGCTTATTGAATTGAACTTCAGAAAATTTTCCAGCAAATTGGCAAATATGTACTGTGAAACACCTCCTGACTCAAGCTTTCAGGAGTCTGCTCTGTACAAGGGTACACTCTGATGGTTCGCTTGATGTCACTGCCTGTGTCACTGAAGCTGTTGAAAAGTGCCCATCCCAAGACAGAGCCCTGGGCATCACCTCTCATCGGCAGCCTCCAACAGCTGTGTCCATCCAGCTGATTTCTTATCCACTGAACAGTCCACCCTTCAAAGCCTTCTTTCCAATTTGGGGATAAGGATGACCTGTGTGCCTGTGTCAAAAGCCATACAGAAATCTAGGTAGGTTACATCAGTCAGTCTTCCCTTGTTGACCATGCAGCATCCTTTGGGGTGAATTTCCAGAATCCCTTGAAGTTATTTTTGCTATTTACATAGAAGAATACAAACACAGTTTAAAAGCAAATGCAATATTTTGAACTTAGTGGATCTTCAGTTTGTTGCAGTTTGCAACTTGCAGGAAGTATAAAAAAAGAACATAAACTTGTAATCTCTTAATTGTTTCCTGTGGTGCAGATGACTGTGCAGGGAGTTTCCTGAGAGAAAATTATTTAAAATCTTTTTAGACATCCAGTATCTCTAGTATCTTTTAGTTGCCTTTGAGATAGAAAGAAAAAAAGGATTTGGAATAAAAGGAAATATGAATATAAACGAAAGAGAAATATGAATATAAACAAAATCTACCAAGTCCAAAATAATGGTTATATAGGATAACTTTTTTAGCTATAATACAAATGCTTGTTACATAAGAAGTGGTTGGAAAGGTAGAATATTGAACCTCTTGCTCTTGTTGAGGATATCCTGATTCACTATTTGTGAAAGTGAGATTTCTACACTTTGTCTGCCATATATTAAGTTATTGGTGACTCCTCAAGAAAGAGATCTCAATTGACTCTGGCAGGATATCATTCTATAGGTAGACAAACATCCACAGTAGAGAGTTATCACCAAGGTTTTCCAAGATCTAAACAGAAAAAAAATGTTTATATACTGGGGAAAAAGAGAAGGAGCCTGGGTCTTGGTGAAAAAGAAGAGTATACCCTGGATGAATGGTACTTGTACATGGTTTATATTTCACTGCAGACCAGTTGTTTTCTTAGAAGAAATCAAGTTCAGCAATGACTTTCCTAATCAATGTATTTCTGAACTGAAGAGAATATAAGAGATATCATTTCATTTGCCTTCTGACTAAAATCTTATGCCCGGTCTTAAAAACATCACAGAATTGGATAGAAAGCAGTATAGAATATTACATTTCTTCCACTGTTATAAAATATTGCATAAAAAAAAAAAAAGTCAGTCTTTGCTAAGAATGGAAAGACATCTTCAGCTTGATAATTACTTCTTTTTTTCTGATTAAATTCTAATCTTTAAATTTTAATATAGTCTTAACATTTAATTATGTAAAACCATCACAGAGTACATTGCTTTCTTTTGTGTTTCAGGAAAAACATATAATCTTTAGTTTATATTGTTTGTAGTCAACCTCACAATACCTATTTGGATACTTTTTTCTTAAATTGACAATTCATTTTCTGTTCCTGTATCAAGTATCATCAGGTATCTTCTACTAGCAACATCTCTTTTCTGAAGTTAATGGAATGCATAAGAGGATTTATCTTCATATTATAGTATCACATTCCACAATGCTCTTAAATATATTGGAAAGTAGCTTAATTACAATTTTACCTTTTATATAGCTTGAGAAAGTGACTTTGATATTCATATCACTAACATAGCTAGGTATTTGAGTCTCAGTTTCCCTATCCCCTTCTGCTTTTTTCAGGAGGTTTCTTTCTTTGTTTGTAGTTTGGGTGTTTTTTTAGAAAAAAACCTACATTGCAGTGGACAAAGGATTCTATCTGTTGTCACTACAGAAAATAATCAAGTTGGTCTATGAGTTCATCATGACATATATTGATGTCTAATAACTAGATTTCTAAAGAAAAAAAAAGTTTAGTTTGGGAAGGGTTCATAAGCTATCATTGGACCTTTCTCCCATATTTTATTTTGAAGTAATTTTACCATAGTAAAAATTCTTTTTACTATTTAGTAGGTCACAAATTCATAGGTTTGGAATTAAAATAATTGTAAACACCTAATCTACTCATTTTGTAATACAAAACATATATTGATTTTAGCTACTTCAATCTCTGTAGAAGTAAGGGTCATTGTTGTCACTTGCAGTCTCTTGCATAGGATGAAATTCTATTTAAGAGCTTACCTGGTTGGAAATTTGATTAGCTGTTTTAAAAGAAGTAACTAGAAGGCATCTGGGATATCTAGGAGTAGAAAGATGTATGATGTTGACAAACAAAAAGTAATTTCCTTTTGGGTTTTGTTAGTTGAGGATAAGGCCTTAGGATAAGTTAATCTGCTGAATCAGAGTAATGTTCAGAAAAACACCAATCTAATTTGATTTTCAATACTGTAAAGAGCATGTATTACCTGCAGTGGTTAAACTGATTATTTCACAATGAAATTCATAAATACTATTGTTGAGAAATAAAATTGCCCCATGACATCTCAAATGAGATTCTGAGATTACAATGAAAGCGTGTTGTACTGAAAGTCAATAATGTGAACAATTTCACTGTTGAATAGAGGTTTAAAAAAAAGCTCATGAAGGATCATTTAGTAGAGAGCTGTGTGACATAAATGAGTTTTGTTTTTTAAATCAGTGGATTCTTGGGAAGAGGAAAAGTCAGAGCTTTGCTTTCCTATGCATTGAAATTCAGCTCAAATATTTCATTGAATGGATGGTTTTGCTGTTGTGTTTTTTTCTTTGTCGCTAGAATATAGAGACATTTCAAGTGTACTTTGGTAGTGTACATGGTTTCCAAGATACTTTAAAAATCTATCCATTCTCACTGTAATTGCAGCCTACAGCTCATTTTAACCTAAGTTACACTATGATATCTTTATTAAAAGTAAAGTTTGTCATTATTTCCACATAGTAATTTATAATAGAATCTACAGTCACTGTTTTGTTCCTTGATTTTTCTCTCCTTCCAGAAAAGGTGTGGAGTATGTTACTCAAATATCTTTATGATATTATGAAAGAATTAGGATGGAATGGAACTGCAATAACAAATTATTTATATCTCAGTGCCTCCCATTGTGATAGAAGCTAAGGCTTACAGAAAAAACTGTGTTCTGTAGACTTTTTCCATCAAAAGTTGAAATTTCAAAAGTTACTTAAAGAATGCTTCTTAAGAGAGAAATTATTTTTCCCAAACAGATGGATATGGAACTGCTGTATCTTAATTTTCCAAAACACTGGTTACCAATTCTAAGTTAGCTGGTGACAACTTTCAAATATCATGACAACTCTAAAAACATAATATGCTGGTTGTGTAGCTGGGGCCTTAATTCCAAATGTCTTACACTCATGATTCCTGACCTAATACTGTCAAAAGAGAAACTAAAGGGTGTCTTGATATGGTCAGAATGCCTTTCTAATCAGAGTGCAGTGCAAAATCTCAAAGCAAGGCCTTGATATTTTTTATCTGGTATATAGTACCAAACATCTTTGCAAGTGAGAGTACTATACGTTTTGTTTGTTGGGGTTTTGTTTTTGTTTTTGTTTTTGTTTTTTTTTTAATTATGTATTGCATCGTCAGTATTACACACAGAAAAAGTCATCTAGGTTGAAAGGTGCTTCCTGAGATGATCTAGTCCAAGCCTCCCACTCAAGCAGTAACAGCTAGAACAAGTTAATGATCATTCTGCCCTTGCCAAAAATTCCTTGGTGCATGTTCACTGAAGAGTTACTTGCTTTTGTGTGGAAGTAAATAGCAATAAGAAAGACAAGATGATTTTTTCAAAATGCAAATTCTGATTTAACTATGTAGAATGTAATCTTTGTTTTGGTTGGAAAATATTATTTGTACAGACATTTTTAATTTGTGAAAATCTCCAAAGAGTAACTTCCTTTTTAGGAATATAGATATTCTTGTGTGAACAACTGTATTTATTCTGAAAATGTCCACCCTGTTGTCTTAGGTAAACAGATGTTTGGTATTTTGGAGGCAGGCAGAAAACACGAGAGTGTTTTAAATTCTTTGGCCGTCTTGAGTATGAAGAGCTACACAATCATTTAACAGAACTGGAAGAGCAGAAAGGAGAACTAAAAGGAACAGAACAAGTCTTATGCCAAGATCCACCTTCTGGCATTTAAAACACATTCAACTAACTACATGACATCTGGAAAGCCAATGTCTGGATAAATATTTCTGGTGGTTCTAAGCAGTACTCCAAATAACTATGTCTAAAGTACTGCAAGACAAGAATTTAAATTTAAAGGAGATCACTGTAACCTTCACAGCTAGGACAATACAAATGAATTTGGGGTTTTTTTTCTTCCCCTAGTGTGCCCTTTTTTGTGCTATTCTTTACTGTGTTTTGTCTCTTTAACATCACAAGGAACATCTATGTTTTTGTCAATCTGTGCATATATCAGTATGAAATATTTCACAGATCTCATTCACCGTACAGCAGTACATGGAACCAGCTGCTCTCTGGGATTTAAGCTACAGATATGTTCACTATACCTCCCAGATAAAGGACCGATCTACAGCCATAACTTAATATGTCAATTTCAACATATGTCAAAATTCCAACCTATGTCAAAAAGTCTGTTTTGTCTGCTTTTTTTGAGCAAAAAAATGTAAGGGTTAAGTAGTTTGACAACAAAAAAGATCTTGCAGAAAATTTTGTGAAATTGTAGGAATGTAATAATTTCTAAAAATGTGAATATACATGTGATGATCAACAAACATCCTTACTTGTATCTGGGAAGTATGCTAAAATCGCTATGTTATTCATTATATTAGCTTTTATGGAGTACATTATTTTCTCTGAATTTCATCTTTGCAAAATGATAATGAGTTCATTTCACCCTTTCTTTTATCTTTAAAGGAATCTGTTCTATTCTGTAATTTATAAAACTGTCCACAGTTCTGCTTATTCAGATATTTATCACTTCTATTGTGATGTTTCACAATTTGTAATAGGTAATTCTTACAGCAGCCTGTTATCATTCTGATAAGATGCTGAAGACTTCAGATGGAATAAAATAAATACAAGAAGTCTGAAGATAAACAGGTTGATAACTTCTGCCTAGGAAAAAAACATATAGCAGCATCTTTTAGTGTAAGTAGACCCATTAGGGTGTTCTAGTTTTACTTAAACATGTTCTAGTATTACTTAAAACAACACATGAAGAAAAAAACCACAAAAAAACCCCAGTCCTGACTTTCTTTTTCTGGATTAATTATGTTTCTCTTTCTGAAACTTTCACCGTGTCTTGTAAAATGATTAACTTTTCCAGTCTTCACAAAGTTATGTTATATATGATGGAGTGCCACTGGAAAACACTTAATCAAAACTTCCATGAAAGGCAAGGAAATACTTTGAAAAATTATCTCACTCACAGGTGTTGCATTTAGTTGGTTTGAGTATTTTTTTGGTATTGCTGTAGTTGTTTTTTGCTAAGTGTAGGCAAAATATGAATCAATCATTGTTTTAATTCATCACTGTTCATGAGAACAGAGATCATATCAACCAGGATGCATCGAACAGGTAATGACCAAAAAAGGGACCTATCCTAAACCCCATGAATTTACCCTCATAATTTCATAATCTCCACTTCTCCCTTGGCTCTCACAGCTTTGCGGTGTTAACAGCTGCCTCTCCCTAGACTTCACTTTTCCACTGCTGCTCTGCCTCTGACACTCAATAAGGATGGCTGTGACCTTTAACTCCCCAAAACAGGATTTACCATGAGCCCATACCTCTAAGCCTTACATACAATGTCCCTTTCCCAGGCAGCTGTACTTGAGCTGCTTCTGTGTGTCCTGAGAAAGTCCTCTGATAGTCCACTTGAATTCACAGCAGATCCCTCATGAGACCAGATCTCTCAGCTGCAAGCACACACTGTGTTGGGAAGAGAGGCCTGGGCACGGATCTACAGTGTAAATGCATTTGCATGCGCTGGCCTGAGAGTTGTCTGTTTCAAGCTGTTAGAGTCCTGATTGGTTTTGTTTTACATTCTTGGTGCCAGTCCATCTTCTTGGGGGAAAAATATCTTAAAGTGTACAGAAAGAAAGTTTTATTCCATAAGTTACCAAGGTGTGCTTTTTAGAGAACAAAAGAGAAGAAAAAATAAAAAAAAAAAACCCATACAAAACACAGCTAACACAAATTTATTGATAGCAAGTAGCTGAAGGTAAATCTCCGTGTGATTATGCAAAACACAGTCTGAATTAACATCTTATTGATTAGTTGAAAAAAAGAAAGCTGGCAAAATGAAATACAAGGTTCCCTGCAATAATTTCAAAAATAATTCAGAGTAATACTAAGATTTTGATTCCTTCCCTTTGGGGACTTTCAGAGAGTTTTCTAGTTGCCTAATGTTGACTACACATTTTCTGCCCTACCTAAGTCAGTCAGCAGTCAAAGTTCCTGAAGCATCACACGTGCAAATGTGACATTTCTCCCCTAGTTTTATAATTCTGTATACTGATTTATTCGTCTTCATTTTATCTTATGAACAATAAATACAAACAACAACAACAAAAAAACTTCTGAGGAGCAGTTAGTGTACCATTTTGCAGGCAGCTACTTTAGGACCAAAAGAATCATTCCCTAAATGTATCCATATTTATCCCTTGACAGTAAAGGGTAAGTGACTATAATGATAGCCTGCAGTGCCTAACTCAGATGTCTGTGCGCATTCTAAGCATCTGGAATTAAGAGGTGGATCCCATTTAAACTCCTAGAGAGTTTGCTGAGCTAAAACCAGATCGAGGAAATAAAAAGCCCCAACATCCAATGTGGCTGATTTAATTCAGTTTCCAAGTGAAGTCTCCTCATATCTGGTTAGTAACCACAGAACAGTTCTGCTGTTTTTGAACCAGTGACTTATCATACAACCATAGGATTGTTTGGGTTGGACGGGATCTTTAAAATTATCTGGTACAAATTATCTGTCCTGCAATGTGCAAGAACATCTTTGATGAAAAATTTACATTTGTTTAGCAATAATGCTAATTTAAGTAGTCTTTGTGCTTCTGTGGAGTGGATGTTTGTAGATGCTAGGACAGTAGAAGGAATTATTAAAAAAAATAGCATAAATATTGGCTTAAATAGATGTTCAAAGCAACTGTGAGACAAAATGGTGCTCATATACAACTAGAAACACAAAGTAATAAGATATCCTAGAGATATAATCTTTGTAACAGATGTTTCACATGAACTTAGATACAAATTTCAGGAATGTAATCAGGCATCTCTGTGAATTCTAAATTGATATCTAAAACTATTCCCTTTTTTTTGTAGTCCCAGGGTAATTTATTTATTTTTCCTTACTATAAAATGCAATAGTCTAGAAGAATTCAAATTAAATTCAGCGTAGAAGAGCTGAGTGCTCTCTAATGATCATAAAGAAGTTTTTGAAGTACAGAAATTTGCATTGTTTCCATCTATAAGCCTTTTTGTCATACTTACCAAAGTTCAAATGTACATAAAAACCTGGGTATATGTATTTCTTTCCAGTTACCTCAAAAGACACCTTGACTATAACAGATTTTTTTTCATTAATGCATGAAATTTTTGTAACTTTTTTGCTTGGGAAGATTACTGTGGGCCTTTCCAGATGATACACAGATGGCAATGCAGAAGATAGTTAAACAAATTTTATCCCTGAATTCATCACTTAATGAAACACATTTATATTTAAGTGCAAAATCTCCCTTGACTACATGAGAGTAGTAGTTGGGATAATGTGTGTTTCTTCTTCCCTCTTCTCTTAGAAAACTCTATGACAGATATGGAAAGTCTATACTTAGGATGCCTGCAGCAGTGATGTCATAATGTATATAGTCTATGTTTATTTTCTTTAGAAACAGTATGTGTTATCAAATTTCCTGCAAGGAACTCCCAGATTTTCTGAAAGAAGCTTATGACTGAGCAGTTTAGATTTAATTTGTTTATGGCAATAAAGAGCCATTTTCTTCCAAGTCCTTCCGTTCTACGTCTTTTGTATCTACTTTGTTCTAGTACACTTCCTTTCTGTCTTAGTAGCTCTGTTAATTCTGGTTTGTTTTTTGGGGGGTTTTTTTGGTGTTTTTTTTTTCTTTTTCTTTTTCTTCTCTTTCTCTTTCTCTTTCTCTTTCTCTTTCTCTTTCTCTTTCTTTTCTTTTTCTTCACAGGCCTATTAATGGCATAGTTCATTTGAAAAAGATGTGTGATTCATAAGAAGTTCAGATAAGTACTGAGCTATATATCCGAAAGTATAGCAATTCATTTACTACCCAGTCCCCTTCCTCTTTCTTTCCTTTCTTTATCCTTATTTATTTGAATTTTATTTTATTATATGGCATTCTGGCACACAATAAATGAACAGAAATCAACTTTACAAACACATTCAATTCACATAAATTTCATACATAAAAGGATAATATTCAGGATATATTTTAATGGGTTTAGATATTTTTCCTCATTAAAATCCATTTTAAATTAAATTCATTCTCATCTCAAGATGCTGAAGAGTGAGTTTAAATTGTACAATGTTTATTCTCATTTCATTGACTTTAGTCGGTATTGATGTTTAAATATAAAAAGAGAGAATTTATATAGTTTATTTTTCTCCTCTTTCTCTTTATGCATCTTATAATTGTCTTACAATTGTTTCTCATTAAAAAAAGAGAAAACTGCACACAAATTGAATTCAGTAACATTAAAGATGAACTTCAATTATGTCAGAATCCCTAAGGACTGTGTTTTCATTACAAGCTAAAAGATCAAATTGAACTCTGTACTAGGTCACAGATCTCTTACAAGAGCACAATCTTTATTGTATGACAATTAAAACTTGTATTTCAAGTCTATATATATTAAAAATGGAGGTATGATTTTTCCTATCTGATATAATGTACTTGGCTTTATTAACACTACAGCTGTACCATTTGAAGAAAATAATTCTTCATTTCTTCAGTATTTTCCAGAATCGTGTATGTAAAACATAACCCTGAAAATTCCCTAGGTGGATGAAAATCACAGTAGTGTACATACTAACCTTGTAAAAAGGTCAAAAGTGACATAGCTTTTGGTAGCTTTTATTCAGTCCTTGTCACTGGTCTCATGTGGCCATGATCAGAAATTAAAATACTTCTAAATATTAAAAAAAAATAATTACAAACCCCAAAAGCCAGTATGAGCAGATTAGTTGTTGGTACAAATTAATGGACTTTTAAAAAATGGTCATTTCTTGCTCAAAATAGAATACTGTGTTATCTGCACTTGGTAGTATATTCAGAAGTGGAAAATATAATCAGGAACATAGAATTAGACATAAAAACTACACCTATCAATACTATCAGAAACTTTAATACCATCCAATCTCTGCAAATAGAAAAAGCATTTTCGTCCCTTTCGGAGACTTTGCTCTTGATCTCAGTTTTCATTTTAACACAAGTCAAGGATCTGAAGGACCTTTTCTAATATTTCTTTTCAATTTGTAGAGAAGTCAAGCCATTGCCATTTTACAATGCAATGAGACAGATTATGAATCCTGGTGGTCTTCAATCTATTGGGATTTTAGAAGCACCTACTCATATCATATATCATATATCATATCATATCATATCATATCATATTTTCATTTCAATTCCTTCACTCATTGCCTAATCTCAAAATTAGAGATAGAGGTGGATTGCAGGAAGGGGAAAGGGAAAAGTAAGAACTGCAATCCTGTGATTATCTCAGTTGTTTAGAGCATGGTGCAAATAACACCAAGGTTGCAGGTTTAACCCTTGTATGGGTCATTCAGTTAAGAGCTGGACTTGATCCTTGAGGGTCCCTTCCAACTCAGAATACTATGCAAAATTTGCCTGCTTAATTACATGCCCTTACTTAAAGTGTTTGTTAAGAAGTATTGGGTTGTTGGACTAATACTCTAGTAACCGTTTTTCTGTCTCTCTCACTGTTTGCTCTTTGATGTCTCATTGTGGTGTTGTCTACTATACTTTGTGAATACACAAACAAGAAAAGGGTGACTCTTTGAGAGTGCTTTTACTTTACACTGCGATTAATATGAAAGTACATGGAATCCTTATTTCTTCTGATATTTCTCTCTCTTCACAACCTAAGCATAATGATTTCTAACACTATCAAGATTTATTTTAATTAGATGAAAGAAAATTATTCTCCATCACTACCACAATTAAAAAAAACGCCTTCACTTCCAGCACCTCCAAATCCCACCATACACCCATTATCACTTTAATACTTATCTAATTTATCCTTTAAATAGAAATAGAGAATGATGCTCAAGTCTATACTGATTGTAAATTATTTACTTTTTTTTTCTATTTTGCTGTGAAAAATTCCAAATCACAGCTGTAAAGATTGCTCATAGTGCTACCCAGAGACTTGTTCAGACTTTATCTCCTCCCAAGCATCACCTAAGAGCTTTTCTGCTTTCTTTCTGGCAACAGTTCTTCTATCTTTCCTCCTTCCAGCCTTTTCCAGTTCTGTAGACCTTCAAAATCCCTGTCCAGATGACATCAGAAGCTGATAGCCTTTGNACCCTTTCTTTTTGCAATATTCTGTTTTGTTTTATTTTACAATATTACTTTTTTTTTTTCAAGTATGTTTAGTTTCTCGAGTATACCTATTGTGCAACAAAAGTACTGCCTTATTTTTACTATTGCAAGAGACTGGAGGAGTGGCTGACTGGCTCANTGACTGCCTGTAGGCTACCAATCCCAAACAAGATGTGAATTGATGATTGTTCAACAGTCAAGAATGAAAAGAAAAGGAAAAGCTTTCTTTTGGCATTACAAAAAACCCTTTCTTTTTGTAATATTCAGTTTTGTTTTATTGTACAATATTGCTTTTTTTTTTTTTTTCAAATATGTTTAGCTTCTCGAGTATACCTTTTGTGCAACAAAAGTACTGCCTTATTTTTACTATTGCAAGAGACTGGAGGAGTGGCTGACTGGCTCAAATCAACCAGCTGGGAAATGCCAGGGAACAGGACAAGCAAGCTCTGCATAGATGGGATAGTGCGTGGCTTCCCCCTGCACCCTAGACCCTTCTTGTATTGTGCTCTGAAACACATGAGCATTTGAAAAGTCAGTGCCAGCCCCCACTGTGATGAGGGTGGTCAACTGCATTGGCCATCTGAGAATGTTCTGTGTAAAATGCAGGCACAAGACTTTAGTGCTGAAATTAGCATAAACTTTTATGCAGTATACTAGAAGAGATCATGGCCACATGGCATGCTCTACTACCCTCTATTTAAAACCCCCTGAAGTCATGCTGAATCTCAGGGTGCTGATTATCTTCCTCTTTTCCTCTTCCTCTTTCTTCTTCATGTCTTCTTCTCCCCGTCTTCTTCTCCTCATATTATATTGTAAGACAGACCAAGAAAAATTCCAGTCATTGCCTTCTCAAGTACCTTTTTGTCTGGAGACATGTTAAAGTTTGCTAAGATAAACTTTGCAAAGTGATTTATTCCATTGGAGTTTTAAGCTTTGCGAATAAAAGTTGTGTTTGGACCTCCAGAGAATTTTGTAGTTTCTCCTGCTTATTGTCCAGTGTAAATCCGCCTATCTTTTCCTAAACACTTATTAAAGGAAAGGGAACTGGGAAGTTGAAATTTGTATAACTGCTGAGCATTGACCTCCATGAATAGAGCATGTTTGTCTGTATTGCCACTGACTGCAAATCACACATTTCTATAACTTCATTTTAGTTTGGATTGGAGGAAACACATTAACTAACAGATAATGAAAATGTCACATCAAATTCTTCATGTGTTCAAGTTAATTTCTCTATAATGTCATTAATTCATAGTGAGATATGTTTCAGGAGATTCATTATCAGCTTATTTCTAGTATTGAAATTAGGATTACTCAAGTGTTATGTCTGCAAAAGTTTTATTTTTAATTCTAATTGTTGTCTAATCTTAAGAATACTAATGAATGTATAGCAAGGCTGTAGTAGTAATATGGTCAACATGATAATGCATAATTCCATTGGGAAAATAGATCATTCCGTGGGCAACATAATGATCCGTGAACTTCTGTTAATTGATGAAGCATTCCCAAAGGAAACTCCTCAGATATGAAAAAAAAATTCTGAGTTAATGCAATCAGGGAGTTACATCTTCTTTACTGTTTCTTACAGAGGTATGTCATTGTATTTATTGCAACAGACAAGAAAGTGTTAAAGAAGAGGTATGTAGTTAATAGCTTAAAATGACTGTTATTCCACAGAAAGAAACCTTTTTTTGGGGTATGAAAGAGTAACATTTGATTTAGATTTTTGGTTTTTTTGTGAGAAAATACATACTATTTTATTATGCTTTTAGAGTATGCACTTTAAAAACCATTGTTTTGGATTTTCAAATTAATTTTCATTTTACTGCTTACCATTCAACCACTAACTGGCTTCACTGCTGAAAAAAAAAAAATCCCAAAACATTGCAGGTGAAAAAAAAAATTAGGGAAAACATTGATTAAATATAAAACACAGTATAAATCCAGATCTGGGAATGTGCTACATCTAGTCTAGAACTTGACACCAGACATTTCTGATAAAGGGAGATTTCTGATAGAATGGATTGCTTACATCAGAAATAACATGGCCAACAGGACTAAGGCAGCTATCATTCCCCTATATTGGCATTGTTGAGGCTGCACTTCAAGTCCTGGGTTCAGTTTTGGAGCCCTCATTACAAGAAAATCTTTGAAACACTGAAGCATATCCAGAGAGGAGCTATGAAGCTGGTGAAGGGTCTGGAATACAGGTCTTACAAGGAGTCATGGGGGAGCTGGGGATGTTCAGCCTGAAGAAAAGAAGGCTCAAGGGAAACCTTATTCCTCCCTAAAAGGCAGTTGTGGTGAGAAGAGGGTTGGTATCTTTGCCGAAGTAAAAAATAATAAAACAAAAGAAAATGGCCTCAAGTTGTGCCAGGGGAGGTTTAGATTAGATATCATGAAAACTTTCTTCACCAAAAGAGAAGTCAAGCGTTGGGACAGGCTGTCTGTGGAAGTAATGGAGACCCCAATGCAAGAGGTACTTAAAAGACTTGTAGATGTGGTGCTTAGAGACATGGTTTAGTGATGGACTTGGCAGTGTTTTCCCACTGAAACTGACCTTAAGGGTATATTCCAACCCAAATGACAGTATGACTACTCTCTCATTTATGTAGAGTGGATGCAAGAACAGAACCACACCAATTAGTGACATATAGTCTAAAATTTGTTTAATAGGTGGGATGTGTGTAGTTGGAGGATAGTGATTCCAAACCCCAGGTTTCTGTTCTGCAAGACATGCACTTCACACATACCAGTCATGGTCACAGTCTCTCCAAATCCGGTTCAGACCAGCATCATGGATCCAGGTAAGCAGGAATCTCAGTATTGACTGGTTTATTGGGTTAACTCTGGTTGGATGCCAGGCACCCACTAAATCCTCTCCATCCCTCCCCTCTGCAGCTGGACAGGAGAGAAAATATAACAAAGAATTCATTAACTGAGATAAGGACAGAGAAGGACCACTCACAAATACTCACTCAAATACTATCATGGGAAAAACAGATTCAAATTGGGGATATTAATGAATTTATTGCTAAAATAATTAGGGTGGGACAATGCGAAGTAGAATAAGACATTAAAAATGCCTTTCCTCATGCCTCCTTCCTTCCCAGCTCTACCTTCTTGTACCCCAGCACTGCAGGGAGACAGGGAATGGGGGTTATGGTCAGTTCATCAAACATTGTTCCTGCTGCTGCTCAGGGAGGTGAGTTCTCCCCCTGCTCCAGCATGGCGTCTCTCCCACAGGAGACAGTTCTCCATGAACTTCTCCAATCAGAGTCCATCCCATGTTCTCCACAAACTGCTGTAACATGGGTCACTCCTCCACAGGGTGCAGTCCTTCAGGCACAGCCTGCTCCAGCGTGGGTCCCCTAGAAGGTCACAAGTCCTACCAGGACACCTGCTCCAATGTGGGCTTCTCTCTCCACAGGTCTGCAGCTCCCTGCCAAGAGTTTGCTCCAGGTCTCCCATGGGTTCATAGCCTCCTCTCAGGCATCCACCTGCTCCAGTGTGGGTTCCCTCCATGGGCTGTAGGTGGATCTCTGCATCCCTGTCCTCCATTACTTCAGATTACTTTCTTAGTCACAAAGAGTTAAAAATCCTGTCTTTAAGCTATATATGCTAATGTTCCATTAAATGAATTTTCTAGACCTTAACTTTATTTTCAAATTATTAACACCATCCAGTTTGGCTTTCACCATTTCTTATTAATTGTTCTGGGGGAAGTGTGCAGATTAGATACAGTAAATCATGGTTTAATCTTTTTCTGATCAATCCAGAAGAAAAAATAATGTTGACATCATTTTGAAAGCAAGTGTCATAAGCTTAACCACTCAGAAATATTCAAAACTGAAACAAAACAAAACAATCAAACTAAACCAAACAAAACAAATAGCTAAATAACACACAATAAAATCTTTTGTTGAATCTTAGCATTGACTTAATATTCTGGTAAGAGATATTCTTCCTATTGCAAGATAAAACTACTGCTCATATTTAATCTTGCTTGTTCAAGAAATCTAGGCTGTGATAAGGTTCTTGAAAAGTTGCACTTGTGATACAGAATATAAGAGGGGAAAAAAAAATCTTTAACCCCACTTGGTATAATACTTTGGTGGTATTTCCAGATGTGAGTTCTTGTTTCTATTTATGTAGCTATATGTTTCTTTGCACAAAACCTTTGATAAAGATATCATCAGTAATATATAGTGTGTATACAGGTGTGCACTCAGTCAGTTTTCAGAAGAAAGTTTTCCAACAGTATAAACTATAGTTTGAGATTTGATACAGTTAAGCAAATTACACAGTGTGATGTTTTATCCTCAGGAATGACCTTGCTTGCAGGAAGGGTTATATTAGCTTTTTGAAGTCTGGTTATCTATCCTATTGACTTGCTGGAAATAGAAATGACAGTAAAAGGATCCAAGGGCAAAATATGTAAGGAAGGGACAAATAATGACCAAAATGTACATGTTGAGACATCTCATTTTTATGTCTCACCTTTTGAAATTATTGTATAAGATATTTCTAAGAGCTCTTACTGATAGTTAAGCATCACAGAATGTAAGTGAACATAAGGATATGAAATAAATATCATCAGAGCTGAGCATTTAATTCTTATTTATATAACTTTTATGCACACAAACAGGAATTACTAATACTTGTCCCTTTGTACGTGGCCTGCAATATAATGACATTACAAGGGTGCTCTCTCCAAAATGAATTTTAGTTGTAAGGTTAAACGAAAACAGATATGCTATATCATTCTCTTTTTAAAATCACGGTATGCACAGCAACATTTGTATCCTGTTTTGAAGGTCAAACTGAAACAGAAGCTTTTAAATACAAGTTAAGCACTATTTTTAAATGGAAACTGAAATTAAGTATTTGTGGGCTTTGATTTAATGCTTACTTTGCATTAAAACAGAAAGTAACGAGTTATGTCTAGATATTGCCTACACTAGCTCTAAACTGTTCTAAATTAATTTTTAAATGTGTAATGGTATGTTATGCTGTGCCTTTTTATTTCAAACATGGTGCAAGTTCACACACAAAAAAAATATCAAAGATAGGGAAATTGCTAAGAATCTACTGGATGTATCTTCAAATTCTTAGCACAGCTCAGGCTCACTGGTTTTTGGTTATCTGGCTTGCAATGAGTTTTAAATCATTAAAAACTTAATGAATTAAGGTAGAAAAGAAGAAGAAAAGAAGAAATGTGGTTATATATTGTATAGAAGAAAAATATTTAAAACATTAATGAGTGAAGAAGTGATTTGGTTTTGACATGTACAAATGCCCTCAGAGATCTTCTGTACCTCCTTGCTTCAGGTACTCTATTGATATCTTGGTTGTTTGATAGCTTCATTATTGATGCACTAATGACTTTTAGAAGATTGATCATATTCTTGCTACCCACTATACACAAAAGGGGCCCAAACAACCATTTCTGGAAAGCAATAAACCTAAAAAGCAAAATCCTAAAGACAAATGGAATAGTTATAATTATTTATCAACACCTCGTAAGTAATGAGACTGATTCAGTGTAGGAAAACACTACAGGAAACTCTAAGAAAGCTCAGTAAAGTAAACTGAATTATTTATGCTGTTATATCATAATATTTAAGTACCTGGCTTTTGAATAAATACTTACTGTACTCCTAATAAGCAAGCTGAAGCAAGGTTTCCATTAGCAAAACATTTTACTCTTTCATGTTGTACACATGCTATATTATACATGATGAGGTATTGAAGATTTTGGAAAACACTTTAGATGTTCTTTTTCTGGGAAAGAGTAGAAGGATGCAATCCACCTGAATTCTCCCAATGGCAGAAACATCAAAGGAATGAAATAAAATTCTGATAGCCATGACCCTGATTTTAGTGCTGTATATTTTTCAGTCAGAACTTAAAGCACTGGGGTCAGATAGCAAATACCCTGCAGGTTTGCTACTGTAGATGAAATTGTAAACATCATTATCTTTTCAAAGGAGTTCAAATATGACAATCATTAACTTTGCACACTCAGCACTGCATGTTAATCTAACAAAATCAATATGTTGCCTCAAAATTGCAGTGCTTTTACTGTTTATTTTAAGGAAAATAAATCTCACAAATATATTAGCACTTCTAGAGTGTGAGATGAATAAATGTCATTAAAGTTAACAGTAAATATTTCCTACATCTTAGTAATTTAATACAGTAACTTAATCACTTTTATATTCACAATGCAACATATATATCTAGAGTTTATGGAAATGAAAATAAAGGTGTAGTTGATGGAAATGAAAATAAAGAGCTGTGATTAGATTTGCAATACTGTGACATGACAAAATTTTCCAACATTTATATTCTGAAGTCCTAAAATGGAGTATAACTGTCTTCCAGCAGAATCCTGGACTTTTATAACAGTACAGGTGAGTTTACAAGTTATGCAGAGACTTAGAAATTTCCTCAAGGACTCCAGTATGCCTTGTAATCTTTTATTCATGCAAGTAAAGCAAGTAGGAAAATAGACATCTGAGTTGTACAGGTAAGCCATTTGAATATTTACTATTGTTGAAAACTAATCTATTTCTCAAAAAAAAAAAAAAAAGGATTTTGTAAGTTATTATTAAAATACCACGTATTCTAATAAAACTCTATATGTGTATCACATTTAATCTAAATTCTTTATCAAAATGTCAGTGATGAAAATATAATTTTTTAACTAAAACCAGGGACTTTTTCAGAAAATTCAAAACAATGTTGCAGTAAATTAGTACAGAAATTGAGAGGATTTTTTCTAATTCAAACTAAGTAGAAAACAATGCTGAATAATACAAGATAATTTTGTTATTCCTGGCAGCTTTTCTGATCATTTATCTTTGTATTTCCATTCTTGAATAGCTTGATGTTTGACTCATTAGACCTGAATTAGTCCTCTCCTGCTTTGTTTTTCACTCATGACTATTTATACCAAGATCAATAAATTCCATTTACTGAGATTCTGAGTATCAGAGTATCAAGGTTATAAAAGACATATTTTGAAATTGCAACTCATATTTCTTTTCATCCAATCTCATTCACATTTAAGAGCTAATTCCTGATCTGCTGTTGACCTTGAGACAGATATGATTAATGCTTGTACAAACAGTTCTCCTACACAAATAGTAAAATTAGACAAAGATGTATATTATTCATTATATTTTTTTTCAGTTAAAAATGTGAGAAAAAGTACAGATAAAGAGAACTGATTCTTACTGTTTTCCCCGGACCTTACTGCCAGGCTACAAATAAAAATTGTTAGAATAAACAAATAATGTCCATATTTATGAAGGTGCAGCAACAACTAATTAGAAGAAGAAATATATATTACTTAGAAATATTCAGAACTATTTTGACATAATATTTTGACCTCTTAGACTCAGCTGAAGGCCAGAATTCCAGCTGAAGTGACAGGTTGATGATATTTATTATCTAATATCCAAATACTTTAAAGAAAATAAAACAAATGTCACACTAACACTAGAAAATGGAAAAATTAATTTCCTTTCTTTGACACTGTAGTATTCAATACTATACAGTTAAATAATCATAGGAATATTAGTGGTTCAAGAGGAAATCTGGAAATCTGTATCATAGATTTGTAGAACAGTTTGGGTTGGAAAGGTCCTGTAAAGGATATTTAGTCCAACTGCTGCTTCAGTGAGCAGGGATCTCTTTAGCTGGGTCAGGTTGCTCATAGTCCTCACTGTCTGACCTTGAATGTTTCCAGGGATGCAGGAAGAATGACTGGAACATGGCCCGTCAGAAAAGGACCTGGGGTTGCTGCTGACACAACTGAGCATGACCCAGCGTGTGCTCAGATGGCCAAAGGGGCCAATGGCATCCTGGTCTGTATTAGCAATAGCATGGCCAACAGGAGCAAGACAGTGATTGTCCCTCTGTACTCAGCATTGATGAGGCCACACCTTGAATCCTGTGTCAGATCTGAGCCCCTCACTGTAAGAAAGACATTGAGGTACTGAAGGGTGTCCAGAGAAGGCCAATCAAACCAATGAAGGGGCTGGAGCGCATCCTATGAGGAGTGACTGAGGGAGCTGATGCTGTTTAACCTGCAGAAAAGCAGGCTCAAGGGAGATGTCATTGCTCTCTACAACTATTTTGAGATGAGACTGTAGTGAGGTGGAGATCAGCTTCTTGTCCCAGGCAGCCTGCAACAGGACAAGAGGAAATGGCCTTGAACTGTGCCAGAGGAGGTTCAGGTTGGATATCAGGAAGAATTTCTTCACAGAAAGGGTTATCAAGCATTGGAACCGGCTGCCCAAAGAAATAATGGAATCACCATCCCTGGAAGTGTTCAAGAAACACATGGATTAGGCACTTAGTGCTATCTTTACATTAACAAGGTGATCTTCAGTCATAGATTGAACTTGATGATCTTGGGGGCCATTCCAACCTAAATGATTCTATAATTCTATCTACCAGCTCTCTGGGAAACCTGTTCCAGTGTTTCACCACCCTCATCAAAAAATATTTCTTCCTTATAACCAGTGTAAATCTGCTCTTCTTTAGTTTAAAACAATTACCCCTTGTCCTTTCACTACAGGTCGTACTAAAATGTTCCTCCCCATCTTTCTTACAAACTCACTTTAAGTAGAAAAGGCTACAACAAGATGCCCTTAGAGTCTTCTCTTCTCCAGGATGAAAAAATGCAACTCTCTCAGCCTTTCCTCAGAGAAGTCCTCTAGCCCTCTAGCTTTCTTCATATCCCACAAGTCCATGTCCTTCCTGTGCTGAGGACTCAAGGGTGGGATGCAGTACTCCAAATGGGATCTCTCCAGAGCAGAGTAGAGGAGTTGGTTCATTAGTTAGGTGGCTTAAAAAAAAAAAAAAATACAGGCAGTAAAATGGTGATGAACTTTCATACCTTACAATCTGAAATCACAGAGAATGTTTATTAAAGATTAATACAATCACTTATGTCTTAAAAAAAAAAAAGGTATCTTTGTACGGAACAGATTGCTTTTGTGGGATGTAGCATGATTAGGTACAAATCAAAAACATGTTTCTCAGCATCTCAAAATATATAAAAAGCCTTTCAGGGGTAGTGGGGTTCATTTTGATCCAGGTTTTATAATTTATCTTTAGTATCTAGTCTAAGTTAATTTTCTCCCTACAGTTTGTGAAGAAAAGTCAGAACCTGGAAATAAAGTTCATCCTGATTATGTCTGACATCTTACTTAGGAAGAGACAAATCACTATTGACAACAAGCTTAAATTAGATGCTATCCTTTGGATGACCAACATTAAATGAGATTCATCTCTCCTTTGGCCTGTGATGGTTCAGTGAGGAACAGGCAAGAGCAAAACACTGATTTACTGCTTCTAATTAAACAACACATTTCTGTATATAAGTCAGAATAGATCGTCCACTTGCCTAAGAACAATAAGATTAAAAAAAAAAAAAAAGACGAAAAAACCCCTAGCTCTGAGTCACCTATTGAGACAGCAGATGAATGTGTTTTCAGGATCAAAATTTAAGTGACTACATTCCTTTTCCCCTCTGGTTCTGATAATGAATTTATTAATCCTTTATCGAATTCCACCCTTTTCTTTTAAACATTTATCAGATGAAGCTACTGAAGTTATTGTTCATTAGTCTCAAACTGACTTAAATCCCATTATCATCCTTTGAGCATCAATTTCTTCTTAGAGTTCAGAAAAGAGTTTTATAACACAGCAATGGCTGAGTCCTTCCAATTTACTTTTATGTCTTAATGCATTTCAAAAACTTCTAGTGTTAACATTACAAAGAGAAAGTTAAACAGAAAGACAGAAAGGGAAAAAATGAAATTTGTGAAATAACAAGTAGAATCTTTTATGCTGAAAAGTTCAAGTATATTTACAAAAGTGATTTTGCCTCTGTGTCCATTTCTTCCCTACTGTCAGGCTGGCAATTTGGCTTCAGATGTGTCATTGTCATTTTTCAGCACAGAAAGTCTAACAGAGGAAGGACAATAAAAAGGGGAAAGAAAAAGAGAGGTCAAGAAAATTCAAGGAAACTAGATTTTTTTGTATCTTAGATAAGTTTTAAACGTGCTTTTATAATAGGTGATAGGCAGAGGTTCATTAATTGGATATGTCCTTATAATAACTGAAGCTCAATGAACAAAATGCACATCTCACTTTTATTCTAAGGTGATATTTTCAGATAAGTAATAAATTATTTCTGCTCATCCATAAAGGGAACATATCATGGCAACAAAAGTCTTCAAAGTTTCACAGATAATGCACATAGATTTTACATCTTATACTTTATAAAGTTTCATAGAAATTGATAACTTTTCATTGATATAGTCGAGGTTCTTAAACATGGAAAAACATATTTTAAAATACTTTCATGTAACCCTTAGTTTCAAGTAAATATAGGGAAACATAGTGAAGATGTGATGGTTTGGAGGTTTTATCTAGACTTTGCACCAGCATAACAGGGAATCTGAATTTGTTTGTTGTTACTCACAATACTTTCAAGCTACCTAAAAGTATCTATTAGCAGCTGAGGTAATTATGGTATCTAAGACATCCATAATTAACAGAAATGAATGTGGCCTATATGAGATCTGTGTTTTTCTAGAGCACTGACTGTAAAAAACAGGAAATACCTTAAAGAATGTTACTTAGCATTAGGCAACTGAGTTTAAGCAAACAAATTAAATGTTCATTTTCAGTGACATATATTTTCACACTGGGAGATAGGCATCTCAATGGCTCTAATTAAAATGACTATTTTCCTTTATGATCAAATAAAAGACTGCAGGTCTTTCAAGAACAGTTAAACTCACAAGTTTGGCTTCCAGTCTATAAATGAAGCAAATAAAAATTTTTTTTAAAAAAATGCGTTTCATGCATTCATGTAAAATACTGAGAACTGAGGTAAAGGGCTTGATAATGTAAACTGCCAACTATTAGCAGAAATTTGTAAATCTCAAGAATATTATTCACCTTCTGACTAAACTTACCTATCACAAAATGTACTAGAAAAGCCAAGAAAAAAAAGTAACGAAAAATCACTTATTTATCACATTGGAATTATATTTCTGAAGCCCAGTATCCTTGCTGGTTAAATGGCTGGGACTGCAGATCCACCTCAGCTTGGCTGGTCATCAAATGATCTCTTTAAAAGAGGTCAATGTAGTAGGGGTTCAGTGGTACATGTTTGAACATACCTTATATTAGATTCCATTAAAAATGTAGTTAAATTCTACTTTATTCTTAAAATATTGCTCATTAGAAATGAAGATTAAGGTTTCAGAGTAGATGATTTTATATGCAGAAAAATGTTTCATTTCATTATAAGGCCTCTCCTAAAGAGCATATAATTCAGCTTTTACTTTTACTTCCTACTTTTCTTTTACTAATATCTAAAACCTATAAGCAAAAAAACATGCAAAACCAAATAAACATTGAAGTAAAATGCTGATAAAGCAGCATGACTCATTTTTTAATGAAGGAAATCGAATAACTATTTTAGTGATGTGAACCTAGTTTGGGAAATGGTTTGTCTCACTTTTACTGAGGACCTTTTTCAAAAAAGTTATATTTCATCAATGCTGTGGCAGTATAGGTCATATTCATTAAGCATGTAAATAGCAGAAAAATACCAACTAAAACTACTATAAAGTATCATGGACATTGGTATAAGAGATCACAAGTGATTTATCAATTTTGGAGCAGATACTCCTTCCTGTAGTGTCAAGGTCTCTGCTGGAAATAAGCATATATATACATATATATGTATATATATATATATACATATAATCTCAATACTCTCAAAGCAAATGCGTGCTAACTCTCAGTTGTTATAAATATGCAGACTATATAATAAATTTTCATTTAAAATTCTGGATGTCACATTTAAATCTTCCTTCTTCAGGGAGATAATATAGCAGACTGCATTTATAGCCCTGGTTCCAGAAACGTTTTTAAACTGTGAATTTCTCAATATATCTCTGAACTGATAATTCAGTTTATTTCTTATCATGCTTTTTATTATAGATAGTCCATTTTAAAGGATTTTAAACATTTAGATAAATCTTTCCTGAACTCAAACCTAACACATTTTTTTTAATCTTGTAAATAAATATTTTGTTAATACAAGTGATTCTAGTTTTTGGACAAAGAGTCACAAAATGCATGCAAAGTAATATTTTAGAATGGAATCTTTTGAAATATAGATTTTATAAATTTAATTTGTACACTGTATAATATTGCCTCAGTCATATTTTGTGTTGTAGATAGGCAGGAAGAGAAGGAAAGCAGGAAGGAAAGCAGGAAGGAAGGAAGGAAGGAAGGAAGGAAGGAAGGAAGGACCTCTAAGTCATGTCAGTAAAAATGTAGTGCGACTTTAATTTAATGAATATTTTATTAGATTTGAAGTCAACAAGATAACAAAACAAGACAACTGTTGCCAACAGGTAAGGAATCTGACAATTAAGAAAAGTAACATAGCTATAAAAACAAATGAAAGACAACTCCGAAGAAAACAGCGCAATAAGGAATAATTCATTTAAATGGAATGTGAGAAATATAATGTGCTATTATATAGAATAGAAATATATAAATGACATGAATTATAAATCCCTCAGTGTTAGTATAGCTTATTTTGATTTTTTTATGTCAATAAAACTTCACTGGTGTGAAAAGAATTGAAACTAATGGATGGTGATTAACAACAAAGCTGAAACCTTCCTTTAAGCCCACCTTCACAGGAACAAGAAAGCCTTTCAGACAGATGAGTACTAATCTATGTGAATCACACTGCCATCTATTTATTGCTTCCAAAGATCAAGGTTTGCTTTAGAATCTGCACAGTATTTGAACTGTAGATCTACAGGTGACCAATGGCACTTTAATTAGTTCAGGCTCTGGATCAATCAATTCTTTCCTGGTGCCTGACAGTTCATATGCTTTTGAGATTATTGATCTTTGTCCATTCATTCATCTTCTTTCCTTCTAAGTCGTTTGGATTCCTTAATTCTTTGTATTTTCTCTGTCATTTTTCTAATCACATGTAAGTCATTGCAATAGATCTTCATCTGTTTCACTTGTTCTTTTCCATGACATCCAGTAAATTCTCTCATTAAAATGTTATTTTAAAGATTATTTATATGTGACATAGAGTTATTTTTGTTGAACAGAGATAAAATTTTTGTTCAAACATTCACCATGACTTCTACATTTCTGAAGGGATGCAAACAATACTTTCCTAAGCATTAGTGCTGGAGAGCACTATTAAATGATGTCCTAGTTAGGAAAAGAAATCAGTTTCTGAGAGATCACTAGATATTCAGTTTGAAATACAACTAAAAATTAAAATTTCTTTAGTAAATCCTGATTCTTCTTTGCTGTTTTTGAGTTTTAATGGAGTGATCAGAAACTATCCACCTGTCCTACTCATTAGTGTTTGATCACCTCTTGTCTCTCATTAGAGAGCATTCTGTGCACATGAGCACTGTTATGAAAGAAGTTGTATGAGAATGTAATAAAACCTTGGAAAAAATAATTTGATTATTACTTGGAAGAAGAGCAGCTAAAACTCATTGCTGAAGTCACAATACTTATTATCTATGCTAAAAAAAAAGTAAAAAATCTAGTGCCTATTAAAAAACTTCATAAACTAGTTAAAAACCCCAAATGCAATCCTTGAATGACACAGGCTTACAATGTATATAATGATCTGACAATGGCACTTTCTATTTATTTTTATGAAGGAGGAAAGTTATCAGTATTGATGACTGAAAAAGAGCATCATCTATGACAGCAGGTCCCTTTCTGTTCTTGATACAAAAGAGTATTGCCTTCATGTTGCCTTAAGGTTGTTCTGATATCACACTTCTTTTTCTTGCTGCTTATACTTTTCCTGTCTATTCTCTTCTGCTATGAATGATTACATGCTCAACATATAAAAATAACAATCCAAAGATTGGAAAAATTTCATTTATATTGGAATCAGACAGTACTATTAATAATGAGCCTCATTAGGCTACACTCAAGCTTTCCTAAGCTACAAAGTACTACAATATAAGTCACTGAAAAAGCAAAGAAAATAATTGTGACCTTATCAGTTCCTTCCAGCATGACTCATATATCTGCTTTTATTTTTGGAAAAGATGGGAAAGGATTAATGAAATTTAAAATAAATATTGAAGTAAATTTAAAAGAATTGAACAAACCATTCTATGGTTGGGATGGTAAAGACAGGCAGGAGATGGAAATACAGATATCTACTTCCAGTTTTAATTTGAAAGTATTGTCAGGCAACAGCACCAGTATTTTCACTTGTTTATCATGCTTAACCTTGTCTGTGTGTATATACATATACACACACAAACACACACACATATTTAAAATATTGTTATAAGTATTAATGTTTACCCTGAGAAGCTTGAAAGCTGGAGGAAAGTCAAATCAGATTATTTTGACTCTTTTTACCACTGTTATGACAATCTCAATAATGGTGTTAGGTTTCTAATATTCCAGTGAAAACCTTGAATAATTATTGTCAGTTCTTTATGTAAGGCATGTTTGGTACTTGCCTCTATTTAAAACATAAAGAAAGAAAGTGAAAAAAAATCAACTTACACGTCTGTTTCTTTAGTATAAAAATTTAGTGGGCTAGACTTCATGCTCAAAACAAAAGCCACTACATTGTAATAAAGTTTAAACTTTGCTTATGTACTGAACTGGGTTTTTTTTCAAAGGTAACAAATTTAGTTTGCTAAATTATCTATTGCACTGGAGAGAATAAAATTTCATAGATCTTGAATGACAGCAGAATTCTCAAAATAAACTAGATATCTTCTGAGAGTATACATTGTCCTGGTGGGCCAAGGCAATATATGTCATCTTTTCTCTGAAGTCAAAAAGATTGAATGTATTCTAACCAACCTCCATTTTAAAGAATAGAAATATTTTTAAAGCTGAGCAGTTTCTTAGCCATGGGGAATATTTTCTCAACACAGAATAAACCTGGATCTTTTTTTTACTTTTAATAATATCAGCATGTCCTCAAAATGTCTTTTTGGAAAAACCTGTTAGTGCAGCAAGAATAATTTACTACTCCATTTTTATAAAGGCATGACAAAGTATTATGGCACCTGACCACTGTGAACAAAAACACAGTTAGACATTAAATTAATGAGACTGGCATGAGATCTGATTCCTACTCACCATTTTCAAATTTACTTTGTAGTCTCCTTTAAGATGGTGCAGGATTGTATGTATTAAAGCAGCATGCCACAAATATTCTGATAGGAAAAAGAATTCTGATGCTATTGGGTACTATGAATAATCTAATTGGTTAAAGTCTTTTTGCTGCAAACACACAAACATATTTAATTTTCTCCTTTTATTGATCTTCATCTTATGAGAACTTTGAATCTACAATGATGCTGATGTTAACAAGTGGAACACAGATTTACTGTAAACCTGCTTGCAGCATTACAAATAAAGCAACCCTATGATGTGGAAAATAATGAATCAAACTGAATTCTCATTTTCAGAGATGCCGTATTATTCATTTCTGTCATGCAGAAGAGAGGTCCACTCTGATATCCTGATATAAAACTAATTTATATTTAGCAATGTAGAGGAATTGGGCTGCACAAAAGAACATAATAAATGTTCATAGCACAATCACATCTCCTAAGGCATTCCCATCTTTGTAATTATGAGTGTTTATTTCTATGTCCATCCTTCAGTAAGCAATTCTTCAAGTATCATATGAATGAATAAAAGTAAACATAAAAATATTCTGCACCATTATGCTGACAAGATCCTGTTGAAATTTAGCATTATGAGATATAGAATGGTCAACAAATAGAGGAAAACTGATCTTATTTTATATCTGACACTATCAATCTGCACAGGATGATTAGAAGAAAAAATCCAAGAGGGACATACAGTATTGTAACTGTCCATAATTAACAATATTAAAAACATCTAGCTTTGGTTTTGGACAAGGAAGTGCTAAGGTTAAAGAAACTGATATCTTTGGGGGTTGGGGTGTTTGTGGGTTTTTTTCCTATAATCATCCAATTGTAAGTTTATATAAAATATATCCAATCCATCTCAAGCCATAATATTTTTTTAAAATTAACATAGGGATGGCTAGACATTGAAAAAAAAAATCTCAAGACAAAGACATAAGTCATGGATTTTGCATTTTTCATGTTTTTACACACTTAGTTTTATGAATGTCCATTAACAAAATAGCTTCTTAAAAGCTCAGTTGTGAAAGGACTCTCTCATTGTGTATGTTTCTTATCGATACAATAAGACAATACTGTTATTATCATATGGCACACATCCATTAAGTCTTCATGCTTTCATATAGTCAATAAACAAAGCCCTCATGAAGAGAACAATTGTAGACTTTGATTATCCTATGTTTGCACTTCTAAAACTTCTCATTCTACCACTTTTAACAGTGGAGTTATATAAAAAGCAGTAAAAAAAAAAGACAGATAACTATACTTGAATATTAATAAAAATGTGACAGCTATTCCTGGGATTCTTTTCTCTCCATCAATAAGAACTTCATATATAGTAAAGTGTGTATTACTGTTGTTCATACACAAACTGGTAAACAAATATTTATATATTCTGAGGAACATATGAAAAAAACCGCTCAGTTTTACTGAGAGTCAGAATCTTTTATTTCATCATTGCCTTTTCTTTAGTATTTCTAGCACTCTTGTGTTCATTCTGTCTAGTTCCAGTTTCTTTCTCACTCAGCCTGTCCATCACTCATTTGATACACCTTTCACTCTTTAACCATTGTGCTGTTGTTTAGTGAGAAGAACTGCTTGTGTAGTGGGAACTTGGAAAAGAGAATTTACAGCTGCTAAAATGACCCATAGTATTCTTTTTGTGAAGGATAGGTCTCCATATATGAAAAAAATACTCCAAATTTTTAGGATTTTCATTACTTTTTATGTCATGGTTTTATAAGTAACTTTAAGATCATTGAAACACAGAATAGTTTTATCAGAAGGAACTTTAAAGTTCATCTGGTTACAGCGCTCCACCATTGGCAGAGACTCCTTCAACTAGACCAGGTTGCTGTGGACCCTATTCTACATGGCCTTGAACTCTTTCAGAGGTGGAGCATCCACAACTTTGCTGGGAAAATTGTTCCAGAGCCTCACCACCCTCCTTTTAAAGTTTCTTTATAAGGAAAGTAAAGAATTTCTTTGTAATATCTAATCTAAATCTCCTCTCTTTCAGCCTAAAACCATTTGCTACATGTGCTTGTAAAAAGTCCCTCTCCAGCTTCTCTTTTGGAAAGCCACAAAAAGGACACTCTGGAGCCTTTTTGTTGTCCAGGATGAACATCCCCCCTCAACTCTCAGCCTTTTCAGATGAAAGAGGTGCTCCATCCCTCTAATCATCTTTGTGGTTCTTCTCTTGGCTTGCTCCAACAGGTCAATGTCATTCTTGTGCTGAGGAGCACAGAGCTGGATGCAGCACTTCAAGTGGGTTCTCACCAAAGTGGAGTAGAGGAACAGAATCCTCACCCAGCTGGCCACATTGCTTTTGCTGCAGGCCAGGGCACATTTAAATTTCTGGGCTGAGTTGCTGGATTGTGTCCAGCCCCCGATCCACCAGCACTCCCATGTCCTTCTTGGCAGGGCTGCTCTCAATTTGTTCATCTCCCAGCCCATATAGTTACATATTGCTGCAGCGTTTTGCACTTGGGCTTATTAAATTTGGATTCCCATGGGCCCACTCCTTGAGCCTGTGCAAGTAACTTTAGATGCTTTGTTTTGAAGGAGGATGAAATAACAGAGATCTTGTAGCCATGTCACCACTGCACATAGGTGCTGCTCTGAAGGTAATTGGTATGACTCTACACTGATAAGTTGCATCCAGTGAAGGCAAAACCAGTTATTTTTCTTAAAAGGCTTCATATACTTTGCTTCAGACTCCTGAGTAGCAGTTCTTGATAACTTGAATAGAAATTAACACTCCAAGTACTATATTTTATCAGCTTTTTAATGTACAACAGGAAGTACTTTTATAATGTCCTGATACCTGGAATAACTAATTTGATAACTTTCCAAATAAGAACAGTGAAATTAATTTCCCACTGACAAGAAAAACTAATAAATGGGAAATGCATTGTTGAAGAGCATATTCAGTGTAGCACACTGTCTCACATTCATAGGTAGCTGACAGAAGAAAACAATTCTGCATTTAATCCATACAGAATCTTATATTGCAGTTTATATTTCTTGTTCTGCAAGATAAGGGCTTGTAGTACTAGAAATGTGATCAAAAGAACTCTATTGTAGTGCCAGCATTTATGGGGTAAGCAGTTTCATGACAATCAGAGTGAAAAAAAAAATCTTCTGGATCTTGTTCTTAATAACAGTTGGAAAGAGAATATAGTTTCTTTTATCCCAAGATTTAGGAAATAGAAGAATGTCAGTACTAACCATCATCTCCAGGAGCCAGAACTATTTGAAATACATATATTCAGTTACTTTTTAATAAGAATTATTATGTCTGAATTAGAAATGCTTATAACTAACTTTTATTCTATTTTAAAATGTGCTGTTAACATCTGTAATTTAATTTTTTAAAAATACAGAATGCACTCCTGTATCTGAAAGATATTTTTTGTCCATTTCCATTCTTTTTTTTTAATTTTTTTTTTTTTTTAACTTTACTTCTTGGAATGCTCAGCATGGGTTGGACTCTGAAACTGTGAAGTGAGATCTGAAGCACCTCCCATTCATGGATGAGACTTGGAAATCTCAGTGTATGACAGAAAAGTTGGTTGTGGTGAAATCCATCAGGTCTTACAGTCTAGTTTGTCTGGGAACCAGAAATGCAAAGCTGCAAAGCCTGGCTGAGAATGCACCTCCTCCCCAATGTGGACACATAGTCACTTCCTGAGAGCTTAACTGTTCTCAGGAAGCAGCCTAGCTGCTGTTTTAATTAACATCAATTCAAAAAAATTAAAGTGCAATATGTGCAAAGATTTTTTTTTCTCATTAAACCCAAATAAGATAATAATTTCTTTATTAAATACATTGCTTCATTGCAGAGAGGAACAACTGTTATTTGTTCATCTATTCACCAGTAATTTGCTGCATCATTTAATTTGGACATGATGGCAAATTGAAATTTTTTTTTAAAGAATAATTTAAAAAATATAAAGCCCATGCACAAATGGTCACATTTAGAGTAAGGATTCTTCCCTTCAGAATAATTTCTCCACAAATGTCTCATTAGCTGCAAGAGAGTTACTTTTACTTGACCTCAGTATACTTGTTCTGAAGGAAATTTTCATACAAAGAAAAACATCCTTTGGTTTCATTTTAGTATTTTCTCTCACAAGTCGTTGTTTTATAATTCAATTAACTGAAGTACAAAAGCACATACTAGTTACTGATAATGACACTGATCATGCATATTGTAACCAATCTTAATTATGTTTAGCCGTTCATTCTTTTTATATAAAATGAAGAACAGAAACAATCTTAACAGTTGTTCAGATATGTCCTTAAGTCCAAGCACAAGTTTTACATTCTCAGAGACTAATTAGAAATCAAGATGGATTTAGATAAAAGTAGAAGTACAAAGTCAAAGATTAGTGTCAAACCACACAATCTTTGTTGGGTTTTAGCAAAGTAGAATCATGTATTCAATGATTCCCATCAGTTTCTGGCAGGTTTATAAATGAAGCTGTCAGTAGAAGTATTGTATGAGATACAAATAACAGGAAAAAACAGTGTGAAATTTGTGTGCTCTGCATTCAAAAATCTCTAAAAAGCCAAACCCTAGGCTACAGTAAAATTATTTTGAATTATAAGGGAGAAAAGCAGTGGTTAACCTAAAAATTCAGAGGTCAGACCTGTGGTTGGAAGCAACATTTCAGTGTGCTTGTTCAAGACAGTATTTCTGCAGGAGTTCAGCAGTATAAGTGTATAAAAGAGATCTCACATAATGAAGAAAGAGAGAGAGGAGAAAGTAATTTTAGTCTGCAGTGCAACATTTCCCTCTTCACTCCCATGCAACTACATGGTATCACTGAAATGCACTCTTGTTTCTTAGTATCTAAAACATAGCTGAAATTGGAAGACCAAAATTTACTACAGATCTCTTTAAAGTTATTTTGTAATTTTTTTTTCCATTTTATTCTTCATTTTTTTGGCATTAAAAATCACAATAAACAGCTCAAATGTATTTTTTATACCAGAACAATGCAACCATGATTTTTTAGTGCTTCATCTCTAATTTCCAACTGTCTTAGGTTGCAATGACAGATGTAACCAAAAGTACCTATTCTATTACCATCTGTTAAAACCAGGTGGGGCAGTGTTCTTTATCTCTTCTACCACCTGTCCTCCCTCCGGGGGATATCTTCTGTTAATGGGCCATCGAGTTCACTGCATGACTGATAAAATTGCATCATCCCAGGGCAGTCTGTTTCCACTGGTTTCCCAGAGGAAGACCAGACCCATCTCACCACCACTGGACTTTCAGAGGAAAACTACACCCTTCTACAGAATCATTGTGTCTACAGAACCACATCTGTCACTCCAAGAAGGCTTGATTGGACTGCTCCCAACACCCTAACCAACAGAGTGTCAGGTTGTATTTTGACTCTGTCAGTGTTTTATTTTTGTTTATTTGGTTTTTTTCTACTACTACATTTTTATTTTAATTTTCCTAGTAAAGGACCGTTATTTCTATTCCCATATCTTTGCCTGAGAGCCTCTTAATTTCAAAATTGTAATAATTCAAAGGGAGGGGGTTTACATTCTCCATTCCAAGGGAGGCTCCTGTCGTCCTTATCAGACACCTGTCTTTCCAAACCGAGACACTAACATAGGAAGATAGTTAATAGCTCACTAATTTTTCAGGGTCTGAAATTCATCTTCTAGTAGAAAGAAAATTTATGTGCTAATTTAATTTCTGACATTCCACTCAAGAAAATTATTATTTTACTGAATCATGACAGATCCAATATTTTTTCTTTCATGCTCGTGTTTCAGAGTTAATAGATTACTCAGCCTTGATTGTTATAAGAACTATTTTGTCTTTTTCTTTAGTTATTTTTATATAAATATATTGTCTAAGAATAGATTTAATATTCCCAATTTTAGCACCATTTTATATTAACAGAAATTCAAATGTGTTTTGTTAGTCCATTGGTTGTTATCATGACATTTCATATGTTAGAACTTTGTAACTTCTAGGTTTACAATAAATATTAATTTGATTTAATTTTGGTTTTGTTATTTTTTTCCCTGTCCCATAACATGATTAAAATATTAATTTCACTAAACCATCTAGGGTGCGGTAAAAAAAAAATTCAGATCTACCTGCATTACCAAAATACTCTGCTGTGTGACATACACACAACTGGTATATTCTTTGATAGTAATTTTTTTGTAAAAAAATGTTTTCTACTCATCTTGCATCATTCTGATAAAATGAAGAGTCTACTTAATTTCCAAAACATTAGCATACTGCAAATTTGACCAGATGTAATTTCTTGTTTTGCTTTTAGGAATTCTGCCGTTACTGTTTTTATTTTCTTACTTTTTCAAGGCTAGTTTGTGGTTTTGTGCAAACATGTTTTCCAATGGAGTTTTTTTTAAACAGATTCTGGCAAAAAAAGGGAAGCTTAAAAAAAGGGAATGATAAAATTCCAATATCTGACATCCCTGATCACAAAAAAGAGCGATGTCCCACTCAGAGATAATTCAAGCTATCAAATATGTAGTCTTAGAGTAATTTTGATTGGAAACATCCTCTAGAGGTCATGCAGTTCATACATGTTTAAAATGGAGCCAAAATCCAAGCTGCAACTAGCTTCAAAGTTTGATGAAGTTCTCAGGGCTGTAGCCATGAGCCTTGAATATCTCAAAGGATGGCAATTCTATTACCTTTCAAATTGGCCCATTTCAACAATTGACCTCTCACACTATGAAACAAAGAAGTTTCTATCTAATTCAGATCAAAAGTAGGAATAGATCATGCTTATAAAAGGTAAATTAACTCTGAATAAGTAGAGGATGTCATGCATTGCAGAATAAAACTAATCCTTGCCTGGTTAACACATTTGTCCTTTGCCTTAATTCTTTTCAAAGACACTGAGATTTAGGTGTACAAGTACTTAAGTAGAGCTACAAATGTTGTTCTGCCACATTGAATTTCATGACAGTCCCCAGCAATTGGAAGTTTAAGAAGTTAGGAAACATAGTTAAACAAACAATTTATGGTAGACATAGAATTTTTAGCGGGTTTTAGAATTTATTTTTCTTTTTGATATAAATATCAGCAATAACAGGAGAAAAAGAATACATATTAACTAGTGGCTTAGTAGAATGTGGGAGCTAAACTACTCACAACGGAGAAGCAAAATTTCATATTTTTGTAAAAATGAACCTACTGTGCAGTCAGGAGAAAATTAATAAAGCTATAAAGAGAAAAAAAAATAAAACCTGTGACTGTACTCAACATGATTTAACACTTGTTTGTTCTGATACCTGTGTCAAGACAATCATTTGAACTACTGAAGTATTTAAAGTCTGAGTACTTCATGCTTTTCTATTCTTAAGAGCAGGCATTAACAGTCCATTTGCTCATAGAAATGGACCAAAAGTCAATTTTTTGTAACTATGAAAATTTTCAATATTATTAACAGGTTAAGGCAAATATATTCAGAGATTCTTCATCAGGGTGTCACTGTGTCTAACCTACTTGTAAATCTTTCTTAGTTCCTCTATGCTATGGTGATTTTTTGGGCAAAACAAAGGAGACATGACCCCATGTTACCAGCCAGGGCAGTTGGACAGAGTACAAGATGAACTTTTGAAGTTTACTAAACACAATACTCCACTAATCTCATATTACTATGATGAAGATCCAGAAACAAATTCACTTTTTTCCAATCTAATTCACTGATCCCATTAAACCAAAATAAAAGTGCATTATTTTTAAACATTTATTTTCTTCTCTTCACTGACACTTTTCCACCTAAATGTCAAATTTCCAAGTAAACTTTTTCATTTCTGTGTGAATATATTCACAACAAACCTTCCTTTTTTACAATTTCTCTTCTTTTTACCCGGTCTCTTGAATTTTTCTCTTTGTCTATTTAGAAGATACATATTCACCATCATGTATGTATTTAGCAATATATTTGTGTGTGTGTTTGTTTGCATACATATGCATCAAACTAAAGAATACAGAGTTTGCTTGACTGGTTAATCCCAGAGACAAAAGAAAATTCTTTGGACATATAAGTCAGTAATGCCAATAAACTACAAAGGAAATCTATTGAAGTATTCCACCTACCTGCATCCTGAGACTGACTGATTCATTACTGCACAGTTGACAAGTGTTTGATAAGTGGAATAAAACCTTAATGACTAAGAACATGTAGGTGATGAATCTTACTGTGGAGCCCTTTATCAAATTTAATCCATTTGCCCAGCTATTGATCTGGTATCAGATATAAAATTACTGAAAAACATTGAGCATTTCAATTTTGTTCATTAAGATAATTCAGTATAAAATTGGAGAAAACACAGATGAAGCTTATCTGCATGCAAACATTTCTTACTTACATATATACATTTCCAAATTTGTCGTAGTTGATACACTTGACCTGGTGGTTTTGGATTGTTTTACTATTGTATGCTTTTAAAGTAGATATAATGCAAAGCTAAAGATACTTTTAGATATTATAGATAATTATAAAGATATAATTTATACTGTTGAGAGCAACATGGCATTTTAAGTTCTGAAAGTGAGTGGAAAAATGTTATATGAAATCTTTTACAGGTGTGTAGTTTTATCCTAATTTGGTTGTACAAGCAATATATCTTTAGCTAGCTGTTAATTACAAGCATTTGAATATTACTAAAGAAAATGCAAATCTAATGCAATGACTGTGTGCTTTCTCATGGCCTGTTTTTTGGCATCAGGGGGGCCACAGGAGTGGCTTCTGTGAGGAGCTGCTGGAAGCTTCCACCATGTCCAGCAGAGCCAATCCCTGATGGCTCTGTAGATGGACATGATGCTGGCCAGGGCTGGGACAATTAGAGATGATGGTAACGCCTCCATGATAACATATTTAAGAAGAAAATGAAAACAAAATGGTGATGCAATTTTACTTCCAGGAAGAGGGGAGGAGGAGGTGAGGACATGTATAGAAAACAACAAATCCTTGTGTGACAAACTGGCCAAAACCCCCATGCCCTCTCTTCCTGTGCTGTTGGCAGGAAGGAGGGAGGGATTAGGTGGAAAAGTGTTTTTAAGGGGTTATTTTACTTCTCATTAGCCTCCTCTGATTTTGTGAGCAATAAATTCACTTTGTACCTCTATGTTGAATCTGTTTTTCCTTGGAGTGCTTTCTCCTGGTCCTTATCTGAACTAATGAACTGTTAGTTAAATGTTTCTCTCCTCTGCCCAGCTATTTCAGGGGAGGGTGAGTGAGTGGCTTTTGTGGGTGCCTGGCATTTTACCAGCATCAAACCACAACAGACTATATAAAATAATGTGTTTTAACCACTGAAATTTGTGAGTATTAATGTTTTGATGTTGAAACATCAATCTCTAATGATTTTTACAAATTTGATGATAATACCTTACAAGGCTTCTGTAGCCACAATGAAGTCCCTGTTGAAATAAATGAAAAAAACCCAAACAAAAACAAACAAAAAACCAAAAAAACCAAACAAACATTCTATCTGAAACATGAAGAACAAAAAATATCCTGATTTTAGAAATTCACATTGTTTGGCCATTAAACAGTTGAAATTAGATTAAGTTTGTGTTCACAGGACATAGCTGAAGAAAATGTATGCACATGTAAAGTACGTGTTAAAAAATTATTTGTGGAAGTGAAAGTATGTTTTTAAATGCATCAATCTCGATGTTTTATTAGGCAAATTTCTGTTGTAAGAGATTCTGCATATTTACACACAAAGAAAAACATAACATTTGGTAGTAAGTTCCCTAATTACATATTTTTAATGTCTAAGAGGGGGTATTTTAAAAATATTTCTGTAAAAATAACATAATTATACTGAGATATTTATTTTATTTTATCATAACAGAATAACATATTATAAAGAAAATTACCAAAACTTGAGGTCTGATCTAACCTGCAAGTTCAATACCTAATGAATATCTCTGGATTGTGTCTAGTAGAATTTCAAATATCTCCAAGGATGACAAATGAGGCATTTGGCCTCTCATAGAAGAAAAAAAAAAAAA
>VWYP01021626.1:0-32122 GCA_013400435.1 Pycnonotus jocosus
AAAGTCCCTCTCCAGCTCTCCTCCCTTGCTTGGCTCACTATCCCTTGATGTTTTTTACCACCAGGGCCAATATTTCTGATTCTGCAGCTCAGGGTACTTCAGGTCTTGCATGGTTTAGGGTATCTGAGAGGTTCACAGAGGCAGAGGATTCATGTCACCTAATTCCAGCCACCTAAAATTTGGGTGTCTAGACTGAATCAGGTTCTTTAACAGTCTCCAGGGAAATGGACACTTTCAGAGAATGATGATTCATTTAATTTGGAGACAAATATCTTCTTCAAATTTACAACTCTTAGGTATTCTACTCAGTAGGATGTTATTCATCCCAAGCTACATTTGTACTTTGGAAAAAGCTTTCACCTGCCAACACATCCCATATCTGAGATGGATATTGGAGTTTTACTTACATGTCAGACAGAAACTGAAAACTAGGACTTTATGCTGCTTTGAAATGCACACAGATTTGTTTAAATAGTACGTTTTTATTTGAATTTTAAAGACCTTGTATAAAACTTATAGAATCCTGTTATTTTAAATCATACAGCTTGAGCCATCTGTAAATTGTCAGTGTCCATTTTATGGACAAGAATTTTCACAATAAGTATAAAACCTTGGAAAACAGTTTAAAGCCTCAAAACCCAAGCTTTTTTCTGCTCTTATCAAGACTTTGGATATGCAGATCTCAATCTGTAACTGGTTCCATCAGCATTGGTTATGGTGGATTTCTACAAAAGCCACAAGAATTCAAAGCACAACAGCTGAAAATTGAAATAAGCATCAACACTGAAACAGATTTATTTCAGCATAGATGTAAAACATGGGTAAATGTCATCAAGTAGCTGATAATGGGCTAGAGATTTTAATAACAGGTGCAGCAACAAATTAATCCTGGGAAGTGTGGCACTCCCAATCTGCTTGGCAGCACAGCTGGGTTTCTTTCCTCAGGATGTGTTAATGTGTTTTTTATTTGGAAAACTGCACGTCTCACCCCAATGAATATTAAAGAATGAGTTTGGGGAAAACATGTAATATTCTGATTAAACATTTTGTCACTCACATGCTCTCATACTCAATTACAAAGGCAAGATAACAACATCTTATTGCTAAGCAAGTGAGGCTTCTCTTCTGGACTCATCAAATCTCCTCGTTAACCTTCCAAAATCTCCTACCACCCCTCAGAGTGCCCATCCATGATGTTGCTAACTTCCAGTTATCACAAGCAGATGTCAAAATCAGTGATTGCTGCCTGGAAAAAAGATTATTTTTCAGCATTTCTTCCCTTCCTCTGTTAATAAGATCATCAGAATCATCATTTACAGCAATGTTTCAGGCAACAAGGACCTAGTCACAGCTTTACCTCTGGGGGCTACAAAATGAAGAAAGAATACTTATTAATTTTCTTTTGAAGAGATTTTTTTTGGCAGTTATTGGATTCTGAATACTAAGAATTACCTTTGTGAGGACCAATTTCTTTTCATTTTCAATTCCTGTAAAGTTATTAAATATAAAAGCTATCAGTTTATCCCTAAATTTATCCCCTTCACGAAAATAGCCCCTTTTTTAGACAGAAATAACGAAGGAATACACACATATTATTTCACTCACAGAATTTTTCAGGTGCTGTGGAATTCCTCTGGATCAAAAGACTAATGTAAGTGGAGTGTAAGTCATCCCTAACAGGGCTGGAGGTTCCTACCTCTGAAATATGCAGCAGATATTTCTGCCCCTGGTTTCCAGGCTGGTCTGGCTCTCTGCCAGAGCTCATCCCTTTCCCTCGGCCACTGGAGGGCTCTCCTAATTCTTCATTACTGCAAAGGAAACGTCTGATTGAGGATAGAAACACTGCAAAAGAAAACCTGCTTGTAGTTACCTGAATGCAAAATCAGCAGCTGTCAAAAGAGGAGGAGTTCACTGGTTCATCCAGAGAGCCACATGTGGAAAAAGATGCATTTTACTGTCCTGCCTTTGGCAGCAAAACGGGTTGCTACAGTAAGAGATGAATTTCCATGAAGAGAAAACTTCCTTTTCCACCCAAGTTTATGAATTGCACAAGAGATTATGGGTTTAAGATGGCCAGCAGTGTTTGCCTTCATCACCCATTCCTCCCCACACTTCATCATTTCACTCTGAAATCACAACTCAATTCCTTTTTCGACTAAGTGTGATTTCAGCCCTCTGCCAGCTCATTTCTAACTTATTTCCCACCCCAATACCAATTTCCTGGGCTGGTTCAATTTGCTTTTGATGGATCAATCATCTTATCCCTCTCATATCAGTGCTGCTCCTGTGGAAAGAGCAGACTGTTTTAAGGTTTTCCATTCCCCTGTGGATAGAGGGATGTTCTGCCCACACTGCTGTGAGTACCTGCAGACTATTGCCAAATGAAAATTTCTGACGGTTTCTTTTTTCCCCTGCTTCTTTTGGATCAAAAGGGCTGAGTTAGTGAAACCTAAATTGTTTTGTGGAAACAGAATTATTTTTTTCTATCTTTTCTTAAGGCCATATCAAGTACCAGAATAAAAGACAAGTAGCTTTGATCACCCCAGAACAACAATTTGGGATGAATTTTGCCCTACATCTCTGTCACTCACTGCCCACCCAAACTCTTGGGCATATCCTGAATCAAAATAGGGAGGGATGTGGATTTTGCTATTATGCTGGTACAGCTTCTCTGAGTTACCTTGAATATTTTTAATTCTAAGTGAGATACAAGCCAGCCAGCCCATCAGGCATGGCAGAAAATACTCCATTTTCCATGAATTAGAAGTAGTTTTGAATAAAGAGCCCTGGCTGTGGTCATTTTATGCCAAATCCTTTGAGACAGTCTAACAGAGATAGAAAAAAAAATACCACTGATAATGGACAAATGGATTTTCTTGGCCTTTGTAACTCTGCTTCTGTTTTTGAATATAAAATTAGCCAGAGTTGGGCTGAAACATCCTAGGGGTCATTTAAATGACATCTTAATTATTTAGTCTGAATTGTACCGGATTTTTAGCTTGCCAGGTGACAGAAGGCGTCAAGAAGAATAAAGGTGTAAAATTTTGAACAGGAATTTACGTCAGTTTCTGAGATGTTGTTGAAATCTGCAGCTTCCCAAAGGAAATAAATGGTTGGGATCTTTGAATTTTACATGTTGATAAGTGTTCAAGGCCGGGTTGGACCTGTTGGAGACCTGCTCCAACACCTGCAATTTCTTACAAGGGGAGTCTGAGCTGTCTGACTTAACTGTGGTTGTCTATATTATGCATATTTAACTTTTTAAAGCTGAATTCTTTCTCCACCTCTATTTTTTCTTTTAGAGATTTTGATTTATTTATCTATTTGATTTATTTATATGCTTTAGTATTACTATTATGGCATTGGCACTAGATGAACTTAAAAGTCCCTTGCAACTCATTCTGTGATTATGAGCAAAGGTTATTTCTCCAACACAGTCCTGTGAGTTTAACATTAAAATTCCACTCTCCACAGAAATCAATAGCTGAGTGTTCCCCCACACCAAGAAAGCCATGGTTTCATTTAAAAGAATTGATTATTTTATGGAGACCAAAGAGCAGTCCAATTTACCCTCTTCAGATTAAAAAAAAAAAAATAAAATTGTCTCCTCATAAGGAACTTCTTATATAAGAATAAGCAATTTATGGTTTTTAGAAGAAAACATCACCCCTCTTCAGCAGAATTACACTGGTTTTTATGGGTTATGCTCCCTAAAAGTCTTTGCTGGAAGCAAAACTTGCAGAAAATATAAACTAAGCAGTCCATAAAAATTTGATAGATGGGCACTGCTCATGCTCATGCCAGCATTCCTCCGTGCTGCAGCTGATGTGGCTGGGATCATTTGTCTCAGTTTATGGCCTGCAGAGGAGCTGTAAGGGCAGAGAACTCTCCAGGTTCCCTTAAAAGTCAAGAGGGATCCACTCTGTGAAGTCAGTGGACTCTCTGGGATGACTCCTGTCACCATAAAGGAGACACTTAAATTGGATCAGATAAATTGTCTTCTAAAGGTGTCTCTTTCTTACCATTAACAATAAGGACAACTCGGGCTGACCTGCTCCCTGGGACACGTCTGTGCTATAAATGGCTGAACTGAGGGGCAGGAATTCCATCTGCAGAGAAAATAAAACTGAAATCAGGCCTAGAAGTTCTTTCCTGTAAAAACAGCCTCAACTTTGTGCAGAGTTGAATACTTCCACTGAGGTTTTGCTTTGGCTTTTGGGGTGTTTTTGTTTTTGTTTTGTTTTGTTTTTTTTGGGGGGGGTTGTTTTTGGGTGTTTTGGTTTTGGTTTTGTACAATTTTCCCTGATTTTATTTTGGCTATGTAGGAATCCTGTTCCTAACCATGGTGTCCTGTATTCAGCTTGGGGTCCCCAGCACAGGAAGGACAAGGAGCTGCTGGAGTGAGTGCAGAGGAGGCACCAGGATGATCAGAGGGATGGAGCAGCTCAGCAGTGAGGAAAGGCTGGGAAAATTGGGACTGTTCAGCCTGGAAAAAAGAAGCTTCAGGGTGACCCAGTTGTGGCCTCCCAGCACCTGAAGGAGCCAAAAAGAAAGATGAAGAGAAACTCTTTACAAGGGCCTGGAGTGGTAGGACAAGGGGGAATGGCTTCCCACTGCCAGAGAGGACGTTTAGATTGGATATTAGGAAGAATTCTTCCCTGTGAGGGTGGTCAGACCTCGGCACAGGTTTCCAGAAAAGCTGTGGCTGCCCCTGGATCCCTGAAGTGTCCAAGGCCAGGCTGGACAGGGCTTGGAGCACCCTGGGATAGTGGAAGGTGTCCCTGCCCAAGGCAGGGGAAGAATTAAATTGTCTTTAAGATCCCTTCCAAACCAAACCATTCTATGACTCTACAATTTGGTTTTTACCAGCCAATAGCACCAACTAAGAGGAAAGTAAAGAAATAATTAGAAATCAAGAGGAAAGTGAAGAAATAATTAGAAATAATGAGCTGTATCCTATAATTGCACCTGCTGACTTCACAAATCCATGGTCTGTGCTGAAGCATGTGGGAGGCTGTAACAACCAACCAGCTAACCAACAGCATTAAACCAACCCACTTTGCCTCATTTTCTGCACCCAGTAGGAGTTAACTGCTCAGGACCAAGAACTCAACATCTTCAGGCTCCTACAAAGCACTCAGAAAATACCCAGCTACTGCAAAGTGCTGATTTGGGGGATTTTCTGCTGAGTATCTTCCATTTGCATAGCAAAGAGATTTTAATTTTTCAGCATTTACACTTGTACTGTTAACCCAGCCCATCAGCTTGGGACTGTTGTAATTTTAAGAGCAGCAGTTAAGAGAAGAAAAATCTCATTGAAGCACATCCTTTCCAGAATAAATACAAAGGGAAGGAAGGAGTCAAGCAACTATAAACTCTTACTGTTTAAAGGATAAAATTCTCCTCCATTCTGATTATGTTGAGATCTGCAGTGTTTATCCCAAGAGACATGCTGATCTGCTTTAGCTTCTAGATCCTGTCCTAATGAGAAAATGAATCCTAACTATAAAAGTTTGATTTATAACCATGAGACAGATTTGGAGTTTCCATCTCTGAGATTAGAAGTGCAGAAAATGAGAACTCACTGGTCTCCTAAAAGCTTTCATTAATGGGCTGAAACAGTAAAAACAAAGGAAAAACTATTAAAATAGAAGGCAGCTGGGAATCTATGAATGCCGAGTTTACATGGATTTGCAAAGAACCAGGCACAGAAAATCAAGGTTTCCAAGAAGAGCTGGTAACCTTTTAGCAAGGAATACAAATGCCTTCATGAATCAATTTATTTTATCCTAAATAATGATTTGCTCCTAACAGGAGCCATTCCCCTGGAGATGCCTCTTTCTGACTGTAAATCAGCCAAGACTGGTGGCTGGTTCAGAGGTAGGCAGACACTTGGGTGACCTGGCTCTCTGCAGGAAGACAAAATATTGAGATTGGAGCACGAACAGGCCAGAAACAGACTCTGCATCTTTTTTTATCCTTGTTCCATTGCCTTCAGAGCATTCTCTTGCCTTTGGACATGATTTGTCCTTCTCTCTCGGCTGCAGCAACACAACCAGCCCTCCTTGGCTTCATTACATGACTCCAATTGTCCCTCTCATGACTGACAAGATGTTTTTTGAAAGGTTTTCAAAGAATTCTGCCTGCACTTTAACAACCATTCCAGTTCTAAGGAGTCAGAAAGCTGAACAGCCCCTTCCTTTGTATTTCTCAACTATATCATCTACACCAAAGTGCACTGATGAGACAAAAAATGGTGTCTTTCAGCATTAAAGTAGATTCCTTCATTATGAATCACCAAAAATGGTCTGCAGTGGCACACAAATTGTGGAAGCAGAAGCCCACAGCAATGGAAAATAAATGTTATATGCCAAGCAGCAAGTGATAGGACAAGAGGAAACGGCCTCCAGCTGCACCAAGGGAGGTTTAGATTGGATATTAGGAAAAAAATTCCTCATCAAAAGGGCTGCAAGCATCGAGCCAGGCTGCCCAGGGAAGTGGTGGAGTCACTGTAGATGTGGCACCTGGGGACATGGTTGGCTGCTGGGCTTGGCAGTGCTGGATTTACGGCTGGATTTGATGATCATAACGATCCTTTCCACACAAATGATTCCAATAATTCCAGGATCATTCTTCAAAATGAACTTGCTGCTTTCCCTAATTGAACCCCTGGTGTTCAGAACAGCAATTTCCTTGGATATTTACTATTCACTTTATTGGAGAAACACATAAAAATGCAAGCCAAGGGCTGCGAAATGCTGATGATACCTTAATTGCACAAAAATGAATGTAAGCAGAGAAGAGGATGATAAAAAAGAGGGGCAGAATTATTCTCTCCTAATTTTAGGCATCCACAGTGGAGAGTGAGTTTTATCCTCATTATTTTAAAGTGTGAAAATCTCTGAATTTACTCAGACAAGCTTTTAACTTTGTAATCATTTTCTAATCATTTTCTGATTAGACATAACGGGAAGAAATTGATCTTTAAGACATTTTTTCCTTTCTGGATTTAACATGATTTTTAAAAATTAATGTATTTTCCAAGCTTGTAAAAATTTTTCCCTTGTTAAAAGAAAACATTTACACTTACGGAAATCAAGATTATTTGTTTTTTTTTTTAATCTCTAGTGGTAGTTGTTGAAAATGAAACACATTCCTAAATCTGCATGATTTGGAATTTCCTAAAGGTAAAAACTGGTTTACTCTCACTTCAGCAATGACTAGTAACCAGAGGTATTAATCTTTTAAATAGATTTTCTTTTTAAAAAAAGTTTGTTTTTGCCTGTGGGAAATTTTGCATTATCACTGCCATCATGTTGGGAATTCCTAAACAGAAAGGAATAGTAAACACTCTGGCTGTAATTGTATTTACTCCTTGGGAATCCCTCAGTGCACCAGGGGAACTGAAAAAAAAAATTTTCTTGGAATATCCCACGGCAGCTGCTTCTCCATTCAGTCTTAAACCACTGAGCTTGTGCAGAAAGGGCAGCAGGAGAGGAAAAGCCTAAAAAGTTCCAGATTCCCATCCATGTCCTGATCTTCAGAGCAAAGTCCAGCTCTAGATCCTGCTCCACCTCATCTCCACCACCCCCATCTTTCTGACAGCCCAGCAGGCTCTGTAAGATGAATAAGAACTGGTGGGGACACCTAGAAATCTGCAACAAGAGTTAGAGGAGGACCTGAGGGTCCAAAGAGGAAGATGGAGTGAGAGATGGATGTCTTACATCTCAGGACTTTGTGAAGGAGCAGGAAGGAAGAGGAAACAGAGTACAGGAAAAATCTGGAGAAGAGGAGAAAGACACACACCCAGCTGTGCCCCAACTGGTCAGCCCCTCCCCATCCAGTGAAATTTCCAAATGAGCACTGAATTTTTACTGTCTCAGGAACAGGGTCTGGAAGGTGAAGGAAAACACTGACTCAGACTGCACTGACACCAGGAGAAATAATCAAAGAGCTTTGGAATGCCACACTTCTGCTGCTTATTCATGGACACCCTGAGAGATTTCAGGAAGAGAAGTGTTGGATAGACCAAGGCTGTCATGGTAACAAGGTTAGCAGCACTTCTGTCACACCTTAAACCCGATAACTGCATGTGCTGAGGTGCTTGGGCAAATTCTCTTTGAGGTAAATCCCACAGTTGACCCCCTCCTAGGCTTTGTGCCAGAATATTCTGCAACAGCTCAGTGAGGTCTGCCAGGACCCAAGCGACTCCAGAGCTTTCTTTAACTCACTTGGACTGTGTTTCAGTTTTCCTTGTCAGGTTTCATCACATGTTTGAGACTTTCCAGCTACTGCTCAGATCACACAAAGGTTGGACATGATCAGGCTAAGACTTTTGCCTTGCTCACATCCTTATTCTCTCCCATGACAGCCTTGCCCACCTTGCCTATTAATTAATTAAGCAAATATATTTACCCTATAGACACACCCACAGCATCCACCACGAACATTTCCATAGCAATAACCAGTATCATGTATCTCTGTATCATGGCACAGATAAAGAGGACAGAAGTTTTTATAATGCTGATCACCTTCTCCATGCTCCATAAAACCTTTTAAATATCATATTTTGTAGGGCATAAAGGTGTTTCTGCAGCACAAAACACACCAACCACTGCCATAAAATTGATATTCTATTTTCTCCAAATGAAAATATGTAAGTGGCACATTTCATACAGGAAAAGAGTGGTTGTTAGAGCACGGGGCAGAGAGACAGGAATTTCAAACCCAGCTCCAGCTAATGTTGGGATGTTTGACAAGTTATCTCCACTGCCCTTACTTGAGCTTTCAGTAGTCACTGCATTATTCATTGTGAACACCTCAGCACTCCCTTCTCCAGAGTCATTGCTTCTACTCCCTGGAACTTCCCACTAGCCACCAAAAAATGCCAATGGAATCCGTTCTTTTAGCATGGATTATAACCACGAGCTTTACCTTTGGGGCCATCAGCATTTCTGAGGAAGATCAAATGAAGATATCAACACTTGAGAGATGCAGCTAACAAGCAAAAGCAGTTGCACCAATCAATTAGAAAGCACTCAGGTTATGCGTGGGCTTGCCAGGCTACCATAGAATATTTAAAACTTTTGCAATGCAAAATTGTCAGCTGCTTGCTTTTAATTGCTCTGGGTTCAGTCCCAACCAAGTACTGCAGGCAGCCTGCAGAGCAAGAATGCCTCAAGTTCTGATGTTCCTCTGGTGGCTGGCTTTGAATTCTCAGCAAATTATTTCATTTTTCATCTTTCACCATACATAGAACAGAAGCAAAAATATCCACCCCTCAGCTTCCATGGATTGTGCTTTTGCTACGAGTTCTTTAAGTTTTAAATGACACAAAGTTAAGCAGAACAAAATATTTCTGTTTATTGTAACACTGGAAGCAAGAAGTAACTGCAAAATTGTGGACTCAAAATAACGCACCACAGTCAGGCCTCCTGGAATGAGACAGAGTCACAAAGTGCTCTGAAATCTGCAATGCAGATCAAAAAAATCGAGTATTCTTTGCTTGTTCCATCTGTGGACTATGGGACTGACTGCAGAAAAACAAGGTAACAGACACCATGTAATGCTGCATAGATTTTTTTCCTTTACTGTGTGTTTTCCCCAAACAGAAACGTTTACTTCATTGTCTTATGGATGTTGATAAAATTCTGATGATTTTAACACAGAAATAGAAGACATAACAATTTTTACTGTGCATGTTTCAACTGCTGCCCCTGAGTTCTGTCTACCTGCTGAAAAGTCATAAAATCTTATCCTCCAGGTAGGAGAAATAATAGACAAAAATTTAATAACATGTATGGCTACATTAATTTTCACTGTTATCTCGTAAAAAATAATTGCTTTTCTAAAAGGTACATCTACTGGGTGAATTTCTGTATCACTTATCTCAGAGATTTGTAGCACAACAAGCTATTTTACAGCAATCTAAAAAACCCTCTATTTTTTCTGCTAAAATTAATTTTACATTTGGATCTGAGAAGGTTTTGTAAGAAATTAAATAAAAGAAGATCAGTAATCCATCAAAACAATGTGACAGAACACCAGCCACATCTGAGTGAACTGGGCACTCACCCAAGCAGAAGTGACAAGCACTTTAGGTGGCAATGGTGGCATTAAAATAGCATTTCTCTCCTCTGAAAATCAAGACTTTTAAAACCTCTAGGAGTAACAGGGGAAAAAAAATTGTTGAGCATCCTGCATAAATAAATGTGTAAATTGAGTTTATCCATGAAGAAAATTGAGATCTGTGCAAAGTTTAACTCAAACAAGAGAACAGATACATTTTTCTGGAGAAAAGACAGCAAAAAATACTGCTGATACTCCTAGAACTGGGAAGTTTACCCAGTGGTTACTGGAAGAACAGTTTCAGCATAATGATACTTTTGATTTCTAAAATGATCAGATATTGATATATATTTGTATGTGTGTATTTTTATACATATATAGGCATAAGCATATTTAACAACCCACAACAAATTGCTCAGAGAAGAAGCTGCTCATCTTAGTCAGAAATCTTGTGTTTAGCTGATACAAATTTCAAGGAGCTGATGCCCACTGAGGTGTGGCTCCACACTGAGGATTCATCTGAAGATTTCACACCCACCTTCACAGGAACCAGCACTCTCCTTGAACACATTAACAGCAAAATTGCAAATACATCTCACTTCTGATATTAACTCTTTCCCCTTTATTTACACAGAAGGCAGAGAGTAATAGTCTCCCACCTGCTGTGGAATTACCTCAGGGATACTTTCAAAGAAAGAGCAGGTTCTTAGGGGAATGATTAATTTCCTGTAACTCTGGATATTGCAAAGTAGGCATCTACAGCTCAGCAGGCCTTAGGCTGCCTTTAAACTCAATAAATAAAAAAACCCAGGCTTGTTTAAAAATACCAGAGCAGCCCCTTTGGTTCTGCCTGAGGGTCTACCTACTACATCTTGCAGTCTCCAGCAGTGGATATTTAAGGAACAACAGGGAGACAGGAGATAAATGAACACTGTCCCAGCTCCCATGTTCATCCCAGAGGATTTCTGCAGAGGACCAGGTTTCTCTGGCATGGTGATAACCCCCCGTATATTTCACAGTGACAGCAGGCAAGGAATCAGCTTCTAAATGATGTACCAGGGATATCTGCACAAGGTGGAGAGTCCAGAGGGCAAAGAGGGAGCCTTGAAATCAAACTCCTGTTCCATATCAGTGGAGCTGAGACACCACCCAGCACTTTATACCCTCAGCAATCTGTTTCTCATTTGTGTCACCTCTTAGCTACCGGTATGTGCAACTTGAAATATCTGCATCCATAAACAATCCTTTTGTCTGACCATTTATGCACAGCAGTAGCACGACAAAGAGAATGCATCTGCTACAAATAAAGATGCACAGAGGGTGAAGTGTTGAACAGTTCAAGTCCGAGTGGCTTACATAAACCATGTTAACATTTTCCATTATCTCTTTCTTATACAGCCAGTGTCCCCTCTCTGACAGTTTAACGAGAAAGATGAATGCCTGGAGGGAAAAAAAACCCCAAACCCTTATCGTTCTTATTTGGTAATGGAATAAGAAAGCTGAGCAATGTCGAGCTGGAGCTTTACAGGTTGCTTTGCATTTTGACAAGTTTCAGTGCTTAACTATTTTTGTGTACATAGGACAATGGGCTGCCCAAGGAAGTGGCTGAGTCACCAGCCTGCACGTATTTAAAAGGTGTAGGTGTCACACTTGGGGACAGGGTTTAGTGGTGGACTGGGCAGTACTGGGTTAAGAGCCGGCCTCAGTGATTTTAAAGGTTTTAAACAATTCTGTTCTATGGTTCTATGACTATACAATAAGATGTTCTCATCTCAGGGCTGAAGGCCAAGGCAAATTAATTCTCTGCATAACAGAGTTTATTCATCAAAGTTCAACCAAGTGATGCAACTCAGAGTTAAGGAGCTGCCAGCTACAACTTTACAGCAAGTGATTTCTTCAAGCTGAATCTCTGATCTATTTTCTGTGCTCAAATTCCAGCCCAGGGTAAGCCAGAACAGCACCTGCAAGTATGAAGCATCCTAAGCATCCTAAGCATCCTTTCACTTTCTCCTCCTCAAAGCAGCCACTGCTGGACTCTCAAACAGCTCTGGGCACATCTTGAACACACCAAGAATAGATGGTGGAAGGTCAGCCTCTTTTTTTGTCGTCAGTAGTTGCTAGTGAAGGAAGGCAGCAGTGGCAGGCACAATTATATATATATATATATATATACACACAGAGGCCTAAGACACATTGAGTTTACCCTCACAGGGAAATGGATGGAGCTCAGCCTCACCTTGGTCTGGCTTTGTGGTCAATCTGGCTCTGAGTGTGGCTCAGGACATCCCTCCAAAAGAGCACGGAAACATCCGCTTTGTCCAAAGCAGGGAGGCAAAGGTGAGACCACGACTGTGTGTTAACAAGAGCACATCTGGAGGCTCATTCCTAACCTGGAGAGTCAATTCAGTCATGGCTTCATGGGCACTTAACTGAAATCAGAAACAACAACAACAAAAATTGCCTATTCTACCCAATCTCTCCCATTTCCTAATGACAGTTATCCTGCAGCACTGCAGATGTTGGACATCCTCTGAACCACATCCTTCAGAACAGTGCCCTTTGTAGTACCACTCTGGTGGGTTTACTCTTAGATTGGCCAAAGTGCTATTTTAACCCTTGAAGGGCTCATCATCCCCCAAACCCAGAGAGAAATGCTGATTTAAAGGACAGGGGGTGTTTTCATTCAGGAGCAGACTCACTGAGATGATTCTGTGTGAACAGAAAAGGCACTCGATCTGTTCTGTGGAATTGGACAAAATGAGAGGTTCTACAGGGTGTATTATTATCTATCAGGTGTGCAAAAAATGGTATCTAATTTAGAAACCACTTTCAGCAAATGCTGTTTATTGTACCAACTGTGTAAATTCAAAGATTTGGTGTATTTGATGGAGTGGGGCATTGTAACAGTCCCTTCTCAGGATCTGCTGGGAATGCACCAGACAGAAGTGACAGAGCCAGGACTGAGGTGTGCCACTCTTCTGAAATATGAAAAAAAAACCCTCAGTGGTCTATTCCCAGGGTCTTTACATTCCTGTGTAATGTAAAATCTGAGGGCAGATTCCTTCCTTTGGTGCTTTACTGAAGTTCTGCAAAAACATGTTTCCATGGGGTCAGGACACTGGGGCAACTTCTTACTGAAACATGTTTCAAGCATTTTACAGCCTCCTTCACACAGCTTAGAGATTTCTTGTTGGAAGAAGTAATCAGCCTCTGGACACCTGGGATAAATACGGGAACCATTAGATATGTTTATCTATCTCATCCATAAATCATTTGCCCATAAAATAAAACCCCAAATCCCTCATAAATATTTTGTTTCTGCAGCAAATGTAGAAATTAGATGTGGTGCTTAGGGATATGGTTTGGTGGTGGACCTGGTAGTGTTGTATTAATGGCTGGACTGGATGATCCTAAGGGCTTTTCCCAACCTAAATCACAGAATAATTTGATTTGGAAGGGATCCACAAAGATTATCAAGTCCAGCTCTTAAGTGAAAGGGCCATACAGGGATCAAACCCACAACTATGGCAGTATTAAATTTTCCTATTACATCAATCATCCTCTCTGGTGGACCACAAAACTTGCTGGACTGTCTAAAGTTTCCTAATACACAAGAGATTTCCATACCCTTTGTTTGGAACTGTACAGATTCGAAAAAATGCAACTTTTTAAATTTATATTTTTACATTATAAGGATGGCAATACAAATTGTTCAACAACACCCAGTGCTGTCAGCTTTATTTTGGGCAGCACAAGCAAGCAGAGCTAGACTGCCCGGTATGTCATTTGGGGCAGTGGGAAAGTAAACCAACATCATCACCTCTATTTAAATAGTGCTGTTGCAACATCTGAAAATAGGAAGGCTGCTGGTGTCCAGCTCAAGCAGTGATGGTGCAACCATCGATGTCTGAGGTTATCTTTCTGCCTGGGAGCAGTGCCTGGGTGCTGTGGATGTGACCCTGTCCCCCAGACAGCTGCAGAGCAGCGTGGGGAGCTGCAGCCAGCAGGCTGACGCCAAGGGAGTGAGAGCATATGTGAAAATAAATAGCCCATCCAAGTCTCATTCGAAATGGGACTGCTCATTGATGTGGCCTGCTGGGAAAATCAGAAGGGAAGCAGCGGGAATTGCTGCCATACCATTCCTCTGGAGGGATATTTAGGGATGTAATGATGCCAAACTTCTGTTTCCAGGAAACAGAGTAGTGTGATGTACAGAAATAAATAACCCCTGGAGCAGAGAGGGGCTCACCTTCACACTTCAGGATGGAAAGCAAATGATCAAATATGCTTATGTGTCATAAAACTTTCATACACTAAAAGGATCATTGATTCAAGAATGACTGATCCAAGAATGATTGATTCAAGAATGATTGATTCAAGAATGATTGAAATTGATTATTTTAAACTCACAAGCCAGCCAAGAACAACACCATTCATTCATTCCCAATTTTGTGCTTCTGAAAGTGCTGGAGGAGCCTCTAGAATAAAACACTGTCCCAGCAACTGGGAAAATGATGGCAAACTCCAGTGATGTCAGGTTAGCTGGAGACTTGATGAGCACCTTTGAAGAGTTGTGGATCCATCCCTGGGATCCATCCCTTGATACCTTCCTCCCACACCCACCAACACTTTCCTTAAACCACAGCTTCTCCAGAGACTTGAGGAAACAACAAGGCAGAAGTGTAAGTCTGAATTCGCACAGGTGGAATCCTGCACCGAAAATCACAGAATCACAGAATCACAGAATGTGTAGGTTGGAAGAGACCTTCAAGATCATCGAGTCCTACCCAGCCCTATCACCTCAACTAGGTCATGGTATCAAGTACCACATCCAGTTTCCTTTTAAACACATCCAAGGATGGTGACTCCACCACCTCGCCGGGCAGACTATTCCAGTATTTAATCACTCTTTCAGTGAAAAACTTCTTCCTAATATCCAACCTATATTTCCCTTGATGCAGCTTGAGGCTGTGTCCTCTCGTTCTGTCAGTGCTGCCTGGAGAAAGAGACCAACCCCCAGCTGTCTACAACTACCCTTCAGGAAGTTGTAGACAGTGATAAGGTCACCTCTGAGTCTCCTTTTCTCCAGGCTAAACAATCCCAGCTCCCAGGATGTTTGCACCATTTCTGTGACACAACAGCCTTTCACTACAAAGTGACCAGAATGAGGGCAAGGAACCAACCCCCAGCTCAAGAGGATCCAAGGAAGAACAAATCATTTTTCCTTTCAGTGCATCCCAGGACTTCTTGAAATGAAATGCATGACATCTGATTTACTGCCTCTCCTTTACTGGGTTGTCTGAATACACTTAAACACCAGAAATGCAAACTGCAACCTTAAACTGAAGGGGAGGAAAGAGAAGAAAACCAGAAAATGTAATAATTTGTATACTGATACATTTCAGTATACCTATACAGTTCCATTGGCCATCCACATGCTGGTTTGGTTTTATTTTTGGAAAAAAATCCTGTTTTCAGATGAGTCCTCTATTGACAAGGTCTTAAAGATTGTATGGTCGAATGAGTCAATGGAACAAACTGGGGAATCAAAATATTTCCATGCAGCTCAAAATTAGGTAGGAACACATAAGATGGAAAAGTCAAAGGATGTGAAGGGAATAATGCACAATTCCACAATGCATGGAATATCAGTGGGAACTGAAGACTTCTGTTCTCTAAGTTCCTATAAAAATACAAGCTATAACTCAATGCCTGTATTTTACAGATAAATAGAATTATAGCCACGTGCTCATCCTGGATATCACTGTAATTCTAGTCAAACCAGACCAGGAAATTACAACATCAGAAACATCTTAAGCTGAGTCCTCTTTAAAAAAAAAAAAAATCTGCCATTTCAACCAATTTCTCTTATATATGAAAGTGAAGTAATAATTAAACACAATTTTTTTTCTTCAGGTTCACAAACACAAAGACACTCCTTATCTGGAGTGGTGCATTTCCCCCATTACCCAGATCTCTTCTGGATTGTTTTATGATCCCAGGAATTCCTGCTAGGCCATGGCCTTTGTGAAATGAGTTTGGTGGTGCAGTGTCCCTTGACCTCATAGCAAGGACTTTTGTGTGTCCAGGGTGGGAGCAGAGACCATGTTGGGTGGGGAATGACAGTGGGAATATTCAGTCATTCCCTGACAGCCCTGGAACATTCCTTACCTTTCAATGTTACTGGAATTTTCAAAATTCCGGTAATTACCTACCCAGATTGTGACCAACATAGAAATTTAGATACCTCTAGGAAGTGTGGTATGAATGCTGCCATCTTAGCTCTATGATTGACTGTTGCAGTTGTAATAAATTCTGCTGACCACCTCTGTAAACATTAAATTAGTCAGTGATTAGGAACTGCTAAAAATCTTGTGATCCAAACCTCAGACTGCTGCTGGTTCAGAAGCTGTGTAAAAATTCCATCTGAGGTGAATTGGTGATTTTACAACATCTTATTAAGATCACCTTTTGCTGGGATAAGTTTGATGGTGCTGCTTTAGGAGATGGTAATTAATTACATGTGTAATCCTTTAGATGTAAACCATTGACCAGGTCTGGGACTAACATTGGACTGAGCTCCACCCTAGTTTTGTAATGAATTTAACAAGCAAGGGAGGTCTACTCTGACCCTCATGACTCAGCAGAAGGGCCCCTTTTACCCTTTTGCATTTGTCATCTCTGTGTAAATCATTCTAACTCAATTCTAACTTGATTTTCCACTGTGTGTTTCATCCATCTAGGAAGTTGTAGAGTGGACATTGACACTGAACTCTGCTAACTCACAGTTTTACAAATTCATGCTGAACATACTTTTGCTAATGGCTTTGATGGTGATTCTGTAACGACCTAAACCCCTCATTGACAACACCATCAAGCTCAGGAACTGAATCCAAACAATCCTGAAGGTGCCATCCAGGGATTTTTCAAGGACACAATGCCCAAAAGAGAAAATGAGTTATGTTGCTTTCCAACTCTCAAAAACTATTTCTTGGTTTAAATTGCTTCGGAATGAATTCACAATGTCATTCTCTCAGCCATTCTGTGAAATTACCCATGCATTACATTCTCAAAAGCATTTTATGCCATCTGTTTGGGATACTTAGCGTGAACATATTTGGGGGGTGAAATTAGTAATTATAAGAGGAGGAAATTAACATATTGGACTAATTAACAGCATCTTCTGGAAAAGAAACAGGGAAGATAACGAATTACAAAGCTTAATGTTTACTGTTCTCCCAGCTAAATAAAGATTGTTCAATATGGCTGTCCTTGGGTTTCTTTTCTTGATTTTTTTTTTCCCTTCTAAAATATGATATCTGCACTGTGTCAAAGAACAGGAGCCAGAGAAAAGACTCAGACACTGCAGGCTCTGTGGTCTGGTTCTCTCCATCCATGCTGCTGAATGGAGCTCACCAATGTTGCCCTGTGACACATCCCTGTCATTATCAGGGTTCAAAATGAGGGTTGCAACACAGCTCACCTCATTCTGGACTCTGAAATATTAGAGCAGACTTAGTTACAGAACCTCATTATCCTTGGATCCCAATGAAGAAAAAGCATTTAAATTCTTTAAAAAGCTCCATTTTAGCTTTTAATTTAGGATTAAATCGTGCTTTGGTTTTTAACTGTACCAATAGAGCTCTACCAACCATGAAGAGGTGGTAATTATATTGCAGACCTCCATTATAAATGAGAAGGCTCGTAGCTGAACAGTCCAGACTGTTTGGAAGATCCAGTTTTCATGAAACACAAAACCAACAGGTCATGGTGAGAACCACCATGTTCTTGTGGATGATCCACCACACTGAGGAAAGAACACTGGTCCATGCTAAGCCAAAAAGTGAATTTTCGTCCCTGGGATGTCCCAAAGTTCACCTCATGTTTATACCCGAGGCTGATCATGGAGCAGATTTGGGGTTTACTACATTTGGAGTTTATTACGTGTATAAACCCACTCTCAAAGCACAGTACAGCTTCACAGGATTTTAAAGTATCATTGGAAAGTTTGTTCTAAAAAAGCTGCAGGTTGGACAGGATAAAAATCAACTTCCATAAATTTCAGAGCGGTGCTTTACCTCTGATCAATGATACCTCACAAAGATAGTGGAATAGAAGAGAGGCTTCTGTGGCTTCTCCCTTCCCCTTTTCCCATTAAAATTCTGTTCCAGTAGCCACACTCCACTGGAGAAGATGCCCTGTACTCATGCATCACATAAACAACCCAGAAAATTATATTTTGTCAACAACCGAAAAATAAATTGTTTGCTGACTTCTAAGACAGCCTGACGTGAAATCTGTTTTTTTCTCTAAAATAGAAGCTCTGCACAAGCAAAAACACTTCATGAATAAATGGCAAGTTTTATGATAATATTTACAAACACATTCAAAAGGCAAAGAACACCTAAAAAAAGGTGCAAATATAGACCCTCATTTATCTTCCCTCTCTTTCCAGCTAAGGAATGGAATAGATGGTCATTAAATTGATATAAACAAATCTGCTACACAAGGCAGAGCTGGTCCCTGGAACACAATGGCACCAAGGGGCAGAGCTTGGGCCAGATTCATAATACAGGTCAACACACCCATTTATATGCAAATTGAGAGGCAGTTAAGGCACCCCAACTTTCACACTTGAGTCTGATACCCAGATCAGCTTATTGTCCTTAAGGAATTGATAAAGTCAGAATAAAACATCACGACATATTTTACAGAGAGATTTTAAATTCCCTGAGCCTCGTTTCCTTTGCCATTTCCCAGGGCTGGAGAACTGGCTGCATGATAATACCTACATTATATTTTAAACTCCTTCCTCCATGAAGATTCATCAGGGGGGAAAAATATGAAGAAGAAGGGAGGAAATTTAATTTGTCCACCAGAAGCACCATGCATTGCAGCACACACCCCCGGTCATGGTGCAGAGGAGTCTGAAACAAAGCTGGGTCCAGTTTTACATCTCTTACAGCATCATTTTTGTGCTGGTGTATTTTAGCTAAGAGACAACTGTTTTGCCCTGCCTCTAAAAACCGGTCTGGATAAAGGGACAAGACACTTCAACTACATTAATCTTCAACTATCACATCAGTCAGTGAGTACAGCTAATTCAACAGATTAAACTATGAGAAAGGGCTGTCAGTAGTTCCCCTGAAGCTCTCTCCAGGTGTGTAAAATTCCAAGTTCTCTTTCCTTGTTACACCACTGCACATTGTCACCAAGGAAGAGCCAAGGCCAGAGGCAGCATGTTTATCTCAGCAGGAAAAGCTGTTCCTGGAGCAAGGACACTTTGAAAACGGATCCTCCAGTAACAAGAAGCCACCAAGAAATGGAGGAATAAATACCTGTGACATTGGTGCGGGCTGACAAAGCTTCGCAGTATTTTTCCAGCAGAACAGACAAGGGCAGGTTCACAGAGGATTCACAGTGAAGAACTATCTGGATAAACAGAAAGAAACCAAGGAGGTGAAGCAGCAGCCTAGAACAGATTTTCTCATTCATGAGTACAACAAGCCCCAGCAGCTCCCATTCATGATTTACTCAGGTACAGGCACCCCCTGACACAGAAGGTTTGTGGTTATACTTGCTCAGCTCCAGGGCATCACATGGAATTCACCTAATACAGAAAATTGCAAATTAACCACCCAGTCTGGAGCTCTCCTTGTGGGAGCTGCTCAATGCCTTTAACAAAGCTCAGGATCCACTTTGTCTCACCTAAACGTAGATGCCTGAAATAGCAGAGCTGAATCACATCCCACTGAAGATTATTTGTTGAGTTTTTTCAGTGAACTTTTAATTGGTATGTGAGTGACAAAGATCTCTGCACGTTCAAGAGATACAGCAATTGGCAAAGGGCAGTTCAGAGGGCTTGGAGAAGGTGTTTCCATGGAATATACGGGATAATTGGGCACCCCTGTAGGATGTTCTGTGGCTTTTTTTAGCCACTGAAAGACACAAGTTTCTGAGGCTCAGCATTCAGGGCTGAGCCTTCTACTGAGGGCAAATAACAGTGAGAAAGAGCAGTAATGCCAATACGGGCACTTTGAGAAAGCTGCAGGTTCAGTACAAGGTAACTGTACAACCCCACGTAATTTTAGGAAATAGAGATGAAAATCAATAGAGATATTTTAATTTTCACACTCAAAAATAAATTACTGAAGTTACTGAATTACCAATGCAGACAGAGAAGAGAAGCCTACAGAGCTGTACGTCAAAATAGAGAGCCAAGTTGGGATCCTGCGTGGAGCAAGGGAAGCACTTGGAAAGCTCTTTAAGAAAGGCAGAACCAAATGTGGCAGGAAAATTCAGGAATGACAAATCAATGACAGAAAATTCCATTTTCAAACTATGAAACAAAATCTTTCTGATTTTTTCTGAGAGGGATATAAAGCCATGGTAACACACAAAATGCCTTTGCTTTTCTATTTACACAGAATTACTCCAACACAATTCAGGCAGCTTTTATTAAGGGAAACAACGCTACTCCTTGAAGGTTGATGTTATATTTTGGTGCTCTAACGTGTGTTAAGTGATTGAGGAACCCATTTTATGTCACTGAATTCTCTGTCAGTTAATAAAAAGGAGAGTGACATGAATGCTCATGACAATAGAATCCATTTGCAATGTTGGTCTCTGAAGAACAACTGTTCTTTGTGCAGCACCTTTTTCGACCTATTTCTCACTTTGCTGTTATTTTACAAAATAGGAAGTGTTGAAATACAAGCAGAAAGCCTTTCTCAGGCTTCATTCTTTTCATACAAACTCCTCTAGGGAGGCTCACAAAACTCCTGCCTCCCATAGCAAAACCTCCATGCATGGTCTGGCCAGGGAGATAAAGGCGGTGGCTGCAGATTCCACTTCCAGAGGCACAGAGCTCTCAAAACCCAGACCCTCCAATGGCCACATCTCATGTCAGACTCAGTCACAGCAGAGGCCGTGATTTCTCCCTCTCCATCCCTCACCCCTCTGCCAAAGCAGTGCCTCACTTCAAAGAAGAAACCCGAGCCACCCCCGTTTACTGTAAATACACTGCGTGTCCAGCTGTGCCCTCCCCAAGACCATGGGAAAGAACAGACAGAGGTCAAGCTCAGCACAGCCTGGGCAAGAACAGGAAAGGTTAAATGTCACATTTGCCTTAGGGTCAGCTCAGGTTAATTTGGCCAAGGGGGAAAGTGCCTTCCACATATTATGTTACTTTTGGTTTCATTTTCTCTCCACTAACCACAGTCAACAGCCTTGCTGTGCGCAAAGTTCTTTTCTTTAAAAAACAGTATTTAAAGCAGACAAAGCCCAAAAGACTGAAAAAACCATCTTACAATAATAATAAGTAGCAAAACAAACAAACAAACACAGAGAAACATTTCAGTAATGCAGAATTGTAAAGATAAATAATTGGGCCCATGACTGCACAGAAATTATATTTTGAAGTATTGAAATAATCACTTTGGGTCACTAATGCATGACTTTACTCAAACTGCATTTCTCTTAAAACAGCTATTCCATAACCTCTGCCTATCAAATGAGTTCTTTTTTAAAAAGCAAATTTACCTAAATCATGCACAGAAATGTCCAACTTCATTCCTCTGAGCCACTGTGGGCATTTATGAACAAATAAAACTAATGAGCTGAGCCAAAGACTGAGGTGGAAATGAATGCTTTACTTTCCAAAGCAGGGACACCAACGAAGAGCAGGCCAGCTCTGAGTCTTCAGGAAAAAAAAATACAGAGCCTTTGGTTAACTTCCCACTCACATCTGAGAGGACTTTGGGAAAAGGATGAATTGCTCTGGTGTGTCTGTCTGCCTCTCTCATGGGTGTTTTGTTGGACCTTTCCCCTTGGCCATGGTCACTGCTCTTCATTAACTCATGAAAGATCTTTAGTTCTGCCAGAGGACATCAACTACGAGACACAGATGTTGCCTGCTCTCAGTTCCCACCAGATTTTGTGGTCATTTCATCCAGGTTAGAGAGGATTTCTAACTTCATTTTAAGAAGAATCAACAAAGAGTCCTGGTTTGAATGAGTTCCACTATGGAGCAAATATAGAAATATAAAACCAAATGAACACCGGCGCTGTAAAAGCCACCTGCATGGGAGAAGCTGTTTTCTCCTCTCAAACATGGAAGAAATTGTTACAGGAATATAAAGGAATGGCTTTGGACTATAAACCAGCCCCCAAAGCTATGGATAGGATCCAAAAATGTCAATATAAACATGGGACTACCACAGAGACACAATGGAGCATCTGGTAAATTTAAATATCTCACAGTCAGTAGCAGCAGAGTGGGTGAAGTCAGCAGGAGTGAAAGCTGAAGGGAAGGACTGAAATGGAAAAGGATGACCCACGACAGTGGAGCACCTCTTGCCAAGGTGGAGGTGAGTTTGGAGACAGTGGATGCTGCCAAACATGGAGAGATGCACACACTCCCCTGTCCCATTCTCACACAAGAATTCCCAGATGCCATATTCCCGTGCTCTAATAAAAGACACTTGTTAGGCCTCTCTGTTCAACATCTGCTGGTGGCATGCTGAGAGGTGCTGACATCTGACACAGCCTCAGAGCAACAGAGCAAAACCACTTTTTTAAAAAACTGTAATTTCTGGTACTCCCAAGGTCCCAGAGAAATCCATCCCATGGAAGTACAACAGCATCTCAGCAGAAAGCCACTCCCAGAAAAGCAGTGGGATTTGTATTCATTAGCTTAGACTTCAAAACAGAGAGAGATCAGCAGCTGAGCTGATCACACAGGGATTCCTTTGGAATTCAGGAAGAGAAACAGGAATTTTCCAGACGCAGTTCATCTGCAGTACTTTAAATCTTTAAATTGGAATGACCTCCACTGACTGCATCAGCTGGGTCTCATGTGCTGTAAGGACAGAGTCACTTAGATTCATCCTTCCTAAATTTTCTTTAGACACTACATACAAAAAGGAGAGGTCAAAACATTCCTAGAGATGATGCCTGTAGAAGATACGAGCACATGGCCACCTTATTTAATCATCTGTGCTCCTTCCTTTACTGAGCAGGACGAAGTGACCTTCCACATGGAGAAATGTGGAAGTTATCATCACAAAATGTTCTCAGTCCACAGCTGACAGGAGCAGGGTCCATCTCATGTCTTCTTTGTCGCACAAGAATGAAGACTCACCCTAAACTATCCACTGTGCACTCTATAAAGCCAAAGCAGCTTCCACTCCTGAGAAACCACCTCTGGCACTGGCATGGATCATGTCAGGAGGATGCTTCTTCCTACTCTTCGTCTCTGGGAACCTCCACTGCTCTTAAGACTCCTACTTCAGCTTTTCCCATAGGTTTCTTTAAAGTATCTGAGGCTGCAAATGCTGCCTTCGTTTCAACATCAAAACTGCAGCAAAACTGTCTTCAGCACACAAAAAAGCTGCTGTTTAGTAGCTTTGCCCCAGAACTCAGGGAAAAAAAGAAAAAAAAAAAAAAAGAGTGAGTGCGAGAGAAAAGGGAAACCTGCATTTAATTTTTAGTTCTTTGTTTAGTAATGCAAATAAACTCACTCCATCTCCACATTGAGATGGAGTTCTCACCCCATCTTCTGGGATGGACATGGTCAGAACAGTGGCCCAATCAAAAGCAAAAATTTTTAGTTTGTGTCCACAGAAGCTTGTTTTAGGGAAGCACAGGCATCTAACTTCAAATGAAAATGTAATTAGTGAAAGAGCTCAACGCAGCAAAATCAAAGTGAATCCCACACTTCCTTGACAAAATCCATCCTCTGTTTGAGCAGGGCAGGAGGGCATCTGGCAAGTTCTGCATCACTGGTGTGGGAAAACAGATGCTTTGGGAGAAAAAACAGCAGATATTCCTTGGAATACTCTTATAACAAATGTTAAGTGTTTATCTGAGCAGCTCTTTCCTTCTAAGAGATGGCAACACATGGGAGAAAATGAGGAGAGCTGGAATATTTGCTGACTACTTAATCACCTGAAGGAATATGCACAATCAGAAGAGTGAAAGCTGCTACTTCAGGACAAAACCAGAGATTAACACAGGAGAGGACGGGAAAGTCATCTTTACAGTGGCCAGGATGGATTTATATCCACTGCCATGTGGTTACTTCATCCACAAGATGCATCTGAAAGAGATGCTTATTAAAGAACAGTACTCAGAGGGCCAGTGTGTTGGAAATACTTTGCTTTTTGGAGAATCAAAAAGGTCAGCCCTCTGCATCAAGATGTTTCTGGCCTTTCTCAACCCAGAAACTTAAAATCACTCGTGCAGCAGCACTTGGCAGTGTACAATTGTTTGGCTTGGCTTCACCAGAAAAATAATTTCCATTTGGGATAGAAAGTCTAAATACAAGTTTTCACAGGAGCCTGCAACCCGAAACCTGAGCCAGCTAAGGTTACAGTAAAGGGAAGGACTCTGAGCACAGTTCAAGAAAAACAGGCTCCTTTTCAAGTCATCTTTCAGCTCTTTAAACTCCCTCTGAGTTAATCCAAGTGACTACATAAAACATTGCTACTTGCTAGAGAACACCAAATGCTCCAGGAGACACTGCTCCATGATCTTAGAGGCCAGATGTATTCTGAGGCTCTTCCAGGAAGTCTGGAAAAAGAGACTAAAAGTCTGCATGGAATGGGAATTAGGACCCCAGTTCAATAAAGCAACCAAACACATGCTCAGTTTTAAGGCATGAAATTAAATCAATCTTTATGCAAAAATAAATTTTAAAAAAACCTCGAGCACCTGTTACACTGAGCCCACCACTGAGCTTCACTGTTGTCTTTGAAACTTGGAGATCTGCCTTCAGTGAGCACTGCCTACAGGCTCTGCTGAAGCAGCTTTTAGAGGGGAAGTTCTTCATCCACTGAAAGCCACGCAGGTGCTGAGGGATTTTCTGAGTCACAAAATACAAAGCAAACCTGGGGAAGGCCACCCATCAGCTGGACTTGTCCAGCCTGGTCTCCAAGCCCTTCCAAAGCAACCTGAGATGTTAAACATGAACACAACTGCATTTGAATCACAAGCTGCAGCTCTCCTGACATAATTTTTTTTAATGGAAATACCTTTCAATTTCACACTCTTGAAGAGCTTTGTTATTCATTCCCTCCACCTGTGGGTATCATATTCTGAGCCTGGAAGGGGAGCAAACGCCTCACAGCATGCCTTCAGTCTGCCCTCTCTTTAAGTCTACAAACCCATGAGTAGTTTTTTCCCACCCAATTCCCATTCCTGTGAATCCTCTCATCAGTTCCAGTGTGATTCACCTCACCCACCCTATTGCAGCAGGTTTTGCTTTAGGCTCCCTAATGCTCCATGGAAGAAGGAACCAATGTCAAGGAACAATCCATCACCTGTGTTTCAAACATGGACTTCAGAAAGAGATAATTCATGCACTGGAGACGAAACACTCAGGGAATCCAGAGTAGCTCAAGTTTAAAAGTCATATTTACCCAAGTGAATGCCAATACCTCCCTTATCTAACTCTTATCTACATGCAGAGCCTCTGCAAGGATCATTCACCCATCCATTGTCACCACTGCTACTATGCTTCCAAAGCCACCCCTCACAGGCTCTCCCAGCTCCAGCTCAACAAATCTGAGCTCCTAATCTCTGTTTTTCAGGTCTTTGCCATCCGAAAAAGGCAAAAACCCCATCTGGATCAAGACTTTATCAGCTAATTATATCTGCTTGGCTTCCCATGGAATTCCAACAGTGGTACCTCTGTATCCTCCAGGAAATGTTCCTCTGACCCAAGATTTCCTGACAGGGATTTAAAAGTGAGACAGTGAGGTGGCACTGGGTATCAGCAGTGAGTTTTTTCTCCATCTTTCCTTAAACTGTTAATTCTTGGGCTGGAGCCCACTTCTAGATTTGAAAACCAAGCATCACAGTGAAATTCAACTCCAGGTTTGGAATTATCTTTCACTACCTAAAGGGGAATCACAGACTTTTCTCCAAGGAGTCAGATTCCTCTCGGGAGCTGACAGCAGAGCATCAAGACAGGCATCATTCACAAGTTGAAGTGAGGGAAAATCTCACAGAGCATAAAGAAAAAATTATGCACCATGACAACCACTGAGCATTGGAAAAGAGATGTTGTAAAAAGACATTTCAGAGATGTTGTGAGAGCTCCATCTTTGCAGATTTTCACAGCCTAACTGGATGAGAATGATTTGGTTTTGGAATTAACCCTGCCTTGAGAAGGTGACAAGGGACTTCTGGCAATCCCTTCCAGCACCAATTTTTCTTTCATTCCTTGATTCTATATGATCTGTAGTCCCTATGGTAAAACGCATCACAAAAATTTGTGATTTTAAAAGAATCATTCAAATCTTTCAATGGGCAATGCAGCAAACAGCTTACAAACTGTGTCTTGAACAATAATCAGCAATCCAGATGCTCAGAGGTTTCTTTCACTCATGCTTCTAAGATTTTTTAACTCTGTTCACATAATCATAACTAAAATATTATGCCAAATACTATGAAAAGGCATTTAAAAATTATTAAAGATGGAATTTTCTTTTAATCTTTTTTTTTTTTTTTCTTTTTGAAGGAAAGAAATACTGCAAGTCTGACAAGACTTCAAAATCCTCATGAAGACACTTGTTTTGATGAAGTAGGGGATTCTTACAGCATGGAAGGCATCTCATGTTCAAGGTGGACTAAACATCTGATCTCCCAGCAGGTGAGTTTTGAGGCAGGAGAAGGAAAGACCCTCAGTGCATCTGACTGGAAGCACACCTGGTCAAAATACTTTTCTGAGCTCTGAGACACCAAGTTCAGCAGCCAGAGGGACACCCTGGGCTTCCTGTCTGCTTTGAAAGAGCCAATTGATAGCAGAAGGAGCAGCCTGGTCCCTGGCAGGGATGGTTGCTCACAAAACAAGCAAGCAGACAGGGAAGAGCTGTGATGGCCACACTGCCCAGCACAATCCTGACATGGCTCAGGAGCCTCTGCTGGCCTGAGCCCCCTGAAACCCAAGCCATGCCCAGCCTGGGATCTGCTCCTGCCACTCAAAGGGAATCGATACCTCAGCGAGCAGAGCCTGGCTGGCAGCCCCACAGGAAACCTGTCCAGGCCCGTCAGCACATTTCCTTTCCTTCCCTTTTGCCTCCTTTCCTTCTTCCTTTGCGCTGGAAAAGCCACCCCTGCCAGAGGACAGCACTTCCCAAACTGTGGCAGTGCAGAGAGAACAGCACTGAGCAACTCTCCCGCATCCCAGGGTCCTGGGGAACAGCAACAGGGATTATCCCACAGCCCTGGGAAGCAAGTGGCTCCTCTCCAGCCCTCTGGCACTTCAGCTACTATTACCAGGGTGAGGGTTTAGCATTGCAGTGAGGACAGCTAATGTATTTTAATCTCCATCTGCATTACTCACTATTTACTTTCCCGGCATACACAACCTAGAGTGGACAGTTACTCAGCCAGCATTATGCAAAAGTTTATAGAGCTTTAATTGGTTTTGTTTAATTTGTTTCATTTTCTTACGGCTCTGTGGAAGAAGTACTTTTCAGCTCTTGAACTATCAAATGGATTTTCTTTCTTATTTAGTTAAAACATGCTGAGTTTCTGCGCAGGCACATGAGGCTTAAGGGATGTTAGGAAAGGCAGACTCCAAGTTCTCCACCCATTGAGCTCCACAGCAGAGCTGGGAAGGAGCAGCACACTCCCAGCACTTGAATCTCAATGTTGGCTCCTCTGCCCAGTAAGAAGGGACTTGGAGCCAGAGGTCAGGACAGGACATTGAAATCCATCTCTGTGAGGTGGTTTTCTCTCTCCCTTCCACAGCCCTTACCAAATGGACCAGTCTTTGAGAAGATCCAGCACAACATCTGCTTGTGAGAGCCAATGGAGATGAGCTCAGGGCCAGAGAACTGAGCGCTGCTTACCACAGAACGTGCTCCGTGTCACAGGGCACTGCAGGGAGCATCTCTCAAACATCCCCACGCTGCCACCACAAACTGGAAATGAAATTTTGATGTATTTGGATGTGACTGATGATATTCAAGTAGTCACCTGAAGGACAGTTCTGTCTGTCGACTGATTTTCTATTTGTCTTCTCTTGTAACAAGGACCACAGCCAAATTTATCCAACTTCTCAGAGAAGAAAATGAAACATTTTACCTAACACTTGCCAACTTAAATCGAATACAGCTTCTTTCAAAGCTGTCAAGATTAAAAGAATTATTAGCAGTAAAAAAAAGCAATTCTGTATAAAGAAATAGTCTGATAAAGCAAACCATCACGAAGTGTTTAGTTGTTATGAATAGAGATAAGGAGGCAAAGACAATGTTCATGCAATGCTTTAACACAGGCCATTGAGTATGCACGTGAGGCAGGGAGGTGAGAGTGGTTCGCTGGACAGCTCCAGGTTTACATCCAACAATTAATGTTTGCCCTTTAAGGAAGAGCAGACTACATTTGGGATTAAAAGTGGTGTAAATTACAAGAAAGAATGACATGGACTCGATCTGTTGCAATTTATAGATATGGTGTGGAAAAGAAAATTCCTGCAAAAAAGTCATCTGCTGGATAAACTTCTAATCTAGAGTAAATTAGCTTTCCCCCTAGATCTCCTTCTTTGGGTTTTTTCAGTGCTGCAAAAGCTGAAAGTGATATAAACTCAAAAGGAACAGATTCAGCAGCATGTGCAGCCTGTTGTTACCACCCACATTTCCTCACCTCCCCCTCTCCCCAAAAAATAAGATCTGCAGAACTATTAAAAGCACCTAGAAATGTGCAAATGTTTGTTCTAATACAACATTTTTAAAATATTTCGTTTACTAATATACGGGCCACAATGAAAATAAAAAGGAAACAGCAAAACCGCATCCTTAATAAGTCCGTAACATTCACTACCCTGTTTTTCTCGTGGTGAATCCCTCAGTTCAGCACATCAGCGGCAGGAACCCGCAGTAATCCCTGACACAAAGAGAGCTGATCACCAAATTCAAAGCCATGAAGAGTTGGCCTTAGAGGAAAACCCCTCCCTGGGGCGCTCACGGCGAGCCCAGAGCGATGATGGCAGCACAGCAATCTCCATCTAAGCCAATAAATCAAGCAGTGCAAAGGAACTGGTTTAAGTCCTTAATCACTTCTACTGTTAAATTTTTAGAATGGCTCTTGGCCACGTTTCTACCCCAAGCAATCTGAGACCTAGGGAGCACCGTGGACCAGCTTCATGCACAGTCTGCACACCATCTCCCTGGTTTAGAAGCTGAAGGGAGCTCAATCACAGGAGCACAAGTCACTCTCTGGCAATTTTTTTCTGAAGGCTGGAGAGCTTTCCTGGAGATATTGATGTAGCAGTGGAGTTAGAAGCTGTGAGGCTGAAATGAAAATTCTGCACCTGATAATGCACTGCCTGCAAAGAGATCCCTGCTCTCTCTTCCTCCACAACCACGCTCTGGTTTGGAATATGAAGGTCACAGAGTTTAGAGGACTTGATCATGACTTTTCCTCTGCTCTTGACAGGATAATAATATGTAAGCAGATGCCTTATATGCACAAAAGCTAAAGCTGCTTTCTTGCTGGCTAAGGGCAAGGATGAACATCATCACTGAAATGTTTTATAGCAAAACTAAAGCCAGCCAACACCAGCACACAGACACCTCCCTCCAACGTCCAATAATTGCTATGGGATGGTTACAGACTAAACCCTGACAAAGTACTGCCCCAGGAAAGGCTTCTCCTGATGAGATGTTTATGCTGTAGTAATTCACAACAGGGCTGAATTTTGGCAGCCTCAGACCAGGAATACTATTTAACCTGTCATCACTGGCTGATACACTCACACTGCCCTGGCTCTTTTAACAGCTCCAGGAGAACAAATAAATGATAGCAAGCTTTGCTTTTGGTTTTGATGAATAATCTCCCCCTCTCCAAATTACGTGAGCTTAGCAAGGACTTTATATAAAAATGCCATAAGACTCATTTGCCTTCATTTTATGGTTTGTTTTTTGTTTCTCACATTCAATTAAATGTGTTCTCAAGCGTATCACGCGTCCAGAACTCCTTTAAGAGAACATAAATCTCAGTGCAAGTCTTCACCCTTTTGCTGACCAGCCCTGTGAAATCTGTCAGGTCATTTGCACCAGCATTTTCATGTGGCAGGTCTAATTCTGTACCAGAAAGTTGCCTCATCTCGTGGGCGTTGCAAACCTGCAGCTCCCATAAAACACAATTGCTCGGCTGCTGTGAAAACTTAAACTCCCTTAATTGGGTAAGGGCCTGCTCCCACAAGCAGCTATTCCTCTCCTGAAATCCACAAATGTGAATAAAGTCACTGACTTCGAGTCCACTTTCAAGTGTTTTCAAGTTAAACAAGAACTTAAGAGCTTTGACTCTGAGCCAAAGTTTTAAACCACTGCTCTTAACCTTCTTGGTGCAAAGTTCCCTCCAGCTGTAAAGCAGAGATCCAGATTTACTGACAACATTCAGGGATTAAAACACTCCCCAAAGGAGCTGCAAAAGCTCCTGCTACAGATGGAGCAACAGAGCTGTTCTGAAGCTGAAGATTCAAAATGTTATTTCCCACACAGGTACACACGAGCCCCTGTCAGACACCAGCATGTCCCACCCAAACAAGCTCCTCTATAAAAACACACAGAATACACTCAGAGTTCACATTTCTTGGCCTAAACACATTTTATGGAAGCTTCACTTTTTGATCCTTAATCTACCTTTTTTTCTTCCTTTCTTTTCAGACAGTTTTGTTTTTAAAGCAGCGACACCACTACCAAAACTTGCAGAAATGATTCAAATGCAAAGTTGCAGCAGAACTGGAAACCTGAAAAATCCATAGATTATGTCCACAGGGGAAACACACGACATTTCTTGATTCATTGAGAATGGATTAGTCTGGCTAAATAGTCAGTACCTGAGTGCTTTTGATAACCTCACTGGCAAGTCTCACACTCTAAAAACAAAGTGAGATATTTTTATGGACCTAAATAAATTAATAAGAGAAAACTGTGACTGGGAGAGAAAAGAGACTAAGAAACAAAGATCATGAAAAAGTGGTTTGGGGTTGGAAACAGCAAGTGTGTAGACCGATGCCACTGTGATCACATGTGCACTGATCTCTTCCTTCTTTTGGGGATAAAAAAACCCCTGACACTGGCGGAGGTGAGAAAGTATTCTCTCACTTCTAAGAAAGCTACTGCAAAAAAAGAGTAAAATTAAATTGTTGCTTGTCTCTGAAGCCTGTTGTTGACCTGGCTTTTCTCTTTCTTTCTAAATTAGAGCAGGGAGAAAAAAACCAAACAAAACACCCAAAAGAAACAAACAAAACCCCACAAACAAACAAAACCCAAATCAAAGCAAAATACACAGAACTTAAGGAAACAGAATAGATTTTCTTTCTTTATCTAAGGAAATGTTAAAGATAGAACAATTACACTGCAGTTCAGTAGGGTCACTGCCACTTAAAAAGCTGTGGGAACAGCCTTTGGAAATTCTGCACAGGATCAGTGTAACTCCTGTTTAACCTCTCAGGTTTTTATTTCAGGTCTGACTTCACCACACGTGAAACCGTCGCTCAAAAAAACCGCAAACCACCAAAAAGCACTGAGAAAGCTTTTGAAGTTAGTCCGACAGAGGCCAACCTGATCTCCACCTCCTCCCAGCATCTCCCAGCGGGATGCCGGTGATGGAGAAGGACCACGCAGAGAATCTTCCTGCGCGTTTCACTCCGGAGAAAACTCGGAGCAAGTGCATGGCTGGGTGCGTGGGCTGAGCCCTGCCCATCGCCACCCCTGACTGCCGATCCCTGCTGGAGCACATGGTGCCAGGAGAGGCATCGGGACAGAGGCCGGGGACACCGGGCAGGGCAGGGAGCCGAGAGATGGGAGGAAAAACCCATTCCCGCTGCGGCAAGGAGCTGCCACCACAGTGGGGTCCCCGTGCTGGGACCTCCTCTGGCAGGCAAAGGTGGCTCTTCCACAGGGAGAGGGACACTAAAAAGGGTTCAGGGGCTCTGACCGGACCCACAGGCGAGCGGGCCGAGGGTGTCTCTGAGGGCACCTGTGATGGAGCAAGAAAGGGCCGGCCGGACGGACGGACCCCGAGCAGCACCTGGGAGTGA
>VWYP01021626.1:32158-78583 GCA_013400435.1 Pycnonotus jocosus
AGCGCCGGGGACGCACCTGCGAGGGCGCGGGGCACGGTCCCCGCACGGAGCCCCGAGCGCCCGGGGCTGCCCCGCTGCGTTCCCCGCGGCCGTGGGGCGTTCCCCCCACTCCATTCCCGGTCCTGGTCCCGGTCCCGGTCCCTCACCCCCCGCCCCGTTCCCGTTCCCGTCCCCGGCACTTACGGGCAGGAGCAGGAGCGCGGCGGCCGCTGCCGCGGNAGCCGGAGCCTCGGCGCTGCCCCGGCGCCGGCATCGCCCCGCGCCTGCCGCCCTTGACCCCGGCCCGCCGTCCCAGAGCCGAGCCCGGCGCTGCCGGCGCGTCCCAGGGCAAACCCCCGGCAAGGGAGGGAGGGAGAAGGGGGAGCCGAGCCCGCCCTCCGCCCAGGATTCCTCGGGGATGGAGGCGGCGGGGGGCCCCCGCGGGAGCGCGACCCTCACGGCCTCCAGCAGCGACGGGGACCGTGCTCTGCCCGGCTCTGAGCGCCGGAGGGAATCCCCCCTCCGTGGGGCGCTGGGGGGAAGCGGGGCCGCACCGCCCGCACTCGTCCAGCAGCAGTGGGGAGCCCCCTCGCCGAGCTCTGAGAGTGATGGAGATCCCTCTTCCCCAAGCGATGGGGACGCCTTCCACACCAGCTGCCAGAAATAACGGGGATCCTCCTCCACCCTCCCATATACTGGAAATTCCACTGCCTCCAAAGGGTCCAGGAGCAAGAGGATCCTCCCTGCCCAGGCGCTGGGTGCAGTGGGGATCATTTTCCAAAACTGGGTGCAGTGGGGATCATTTTCCAAAATTAGGTGCAGTGGACACAGACCCCCGCAGCCCCCCAAGAATATTAATAATCCCTTCACCACCACCCCATTCTGCCAGGCATTAGGTAAGATGTTAACTGCACTGCCTGGAAACTTTCAGGAGCAACAGGCTTCCCCCATTGCTCAGGTACAAGCTGCATTGTGCACACAGTGCGTTAGAGGTGTTTTATAAAAGAGGGAGAGCAGCTCTTTGCTTGAGCACATAGAAATAGGATGCTTTTTAAGATGACATTTTAGATTAGATGCTAGGAAGAAATCCTTCCCTATAGGGGCGGTGAGGCCCTGGCTCAGGTTGTCCAGAAAAGCTGTGGCTGCCCCATCCCTGGAATTGTCCAGGGCCAGGTTGGACAGGGCTTGGAACAACCTGGGACAGTGGAGGATGTCCCTGCCCATGTCAGGATGGTTGGAACAAGATGATCTTTAAAGTCCCCCAGGGCAAAAAGGTTCTGATGATTCTATGGCAGCCTACAAGCCTGGGAAAGAAAGGAAGAATCCTCCCTCACATTTTGCACTCTGAACCACCTGCCTATCCTCCAAGAAGAATGGGACACCCCTTAAGCTCACCATGCAACATCACCAGGTGTGATGAGGCCCTACACCTCCAAGACAGAGAGAAGAAAATCTCCCATCTTCCACTGTACCCCAGGGCAAAAAGGTTCTGACCTATTGGTCACCAGATTCATCAGCACACCTTTCCCAAAGTCTCCAGGGCTGTGGGGCACCTCTTCTGCTATTTCCAGCTGCCATGGGAAGCCCTTTTTTCCCCAGCACCAAGTCTTTTAGGACTCTCCAGTGCATGTACACCCTTCTCTCCAGACAATCCCAAACCTGTCTGTTTGGCTGATCCTTGTGCACTTGGTTTCTGCAACAAAAGACATTTGTCCTGCTCTTATCTACAGATACTTACCAGGCTGGACCCCTGTGCAAGGAAAGACGGAGCAAGGTCACCCCTCATTTTCCTGCTGACTTGCCCAAGGAGCTTCTGGCCCTCTGCTTGCTCTGGGGTAGATGTTGATGATCAGGAAATTGGAATGCCTGACCTGTAGGGACCCAGTTCCTGGGTCTAGCAGAGTTATCACTCCCTGCCCTCCATGCCCAGTTGGACCTTTCCATACAATGGCTGTGTCTGTGGCATTGTTAGGTGTGGGCATCAGGCCAAGCCCTTGGGTTGCCAGTGCCAGCAATGAGCCTAACAAAATTATTTCCCCCCTACTCCACCCCATCTGCCCAGAGGACAGGCAGCTGTGTGTGAATCACAGTCAGAACCTTCCCCCAGCTGCAGCTGGGACTGTCCCCAAAAGCCCAGCTGTGTCCTGAGGCACACAGCCCTCAGTCACAGTTCTGGGGCAGGAGCAGACAGGACCAGATCCTTTCCAGCCCAGCTGGATTTCTTCAGGGAGCAGTGCCATACTCTGCCTGTGTGTCACCTGTTGCCAGCTGTTTCCTTCAGGGAGATGGTGCCTCTTCTTCCATTTTCCTCCCCAACACAGTGGCTTTCCACAACCCTCCTTGTTGTTTGTTGGGGTTTTTCTAATAAAAATCAATTGGCATAAAGGTCATAGTGGCACAGAGGAAAGAGTTCCAGCAAATTCTCAGGGTTTCAAAAGCTTGGCAAGATGCAGAAATACCTGGACATCTTCCTTTGATGCCTTGCTGATTATTTTGCTCTGTTATTTGCTCTGAAAGACATTAAAAAGCTTCTGACCCTCTCTAAAACACCTACAACAACACTTACATTCCTAATTTCCTTCAGGTATCCCATTTAGTACAGCATGAACATCACAGCAAGGAGATGGGCACTTATATACACTAGAAAACTTGGAATCCTCCTGAGAGTCTGGCAAAAGTTCTCACAAAACTTTTGCAGCATTATTTTCCCTTTCTGTCTGGTTATTCAACAGTTTGAATACATGTAAATATTTAAGCTTGCCTAGTTTTCCATTTTCTGCCTGTTGCACACCAGCATTTTGTTTCTTTTCATTATTAAAAGAAAACAAAGCCATATCCCAAAGTTGCATGCTTCCAATTAATATGAGTTCGTTCATGAAAATGCAAAAGGGAGGAATAAATCCAGCCCAAATTTTATTGCATTTAAACATCCACCTCCGGGACTGGAAACTCACACGCGACAGGATTCCATGAACTCATGGGAATCGGTAAAAGAGGCCTGGAGCTGCCTGTGCACAGACATCAAGTGCCCTGGAACCAGGAAGGTTTTCCATGACTTTCTATTATGATTTATCTGTGTTTATTGCACTGTCCAGAGCCTCGCAATCTTAAAAGTTGTATTGAAACAGAGCAAAACAACCCCAACATTGTGACTATCTAAGGATTAAACAAATCATTGCCGTAGCTGTTGTGCCTGAGGCTTTTCCCTTGCAGCTGGGTTGCAAAGTCCTACCAAAGATTTTTGTTGTCTGGGTTGTTTATAAGGTCACTCCCCTTTGGATACTCTTTTAGGGTAGAGCTCCTGTTGCAGCTTTTCCTTCATTCAGAGGACTCTTCTCCCAATCGTGTCCTGGTATAAAACTTGTAGGATCATGAATCCTACTGGCTGGATTTATGGGTGAATTTGGTCAAGGCGAACATGGAAACAGAGATGTGCAGACACAGATACCCACACATCCACACATGTGGGTAAGGCATAAGAAACATGATCCTTGTTCTTTCAGGAAACACACCAAGACCCCTGAGATCAATACTCAGAGACTCAGGAATGCAGGAGAAGACAATCCTGGATCAGCTGGATTGAGTGTCTCTGCATGGAATCATGGCAAGGATCCAATCACTCAGTTCTTGCCCAAATGACTTTCAGACATAGCTTGTGGTCGTGCCCCTACAAGGATTACCCCCTTTTGCTTGCTTGGTGATGATTTTTATTCCTCTTTAAAGCTCCTGAAAGAACTTCAAGTCTAAGTATTCCCGCTGCTGTCAGTGGTGAAGCTGTGCAGAAAGAATCCTCGCTGAAGGAAGGGCATGGCCAGCTCTTGGTGTCACATCTAGCACAGCAAGATCCTTGCTGTGTCCATAACCCTGAGGAATTTCTACAATACAATGAAATAACTTGAGAAACAGTTTTAATAATAACCACAAGCATCACACAAGACATCAGTAACCAAAGGGTAAAATTGGGCTGAATCAGGTGCCAACTTTGTCTCTCTGAAACACTGGAGGATCTCTCAGAGGGATGAGATGTCTTTCAGTTAAAAGGAAACATCAGAAAATATAAAATACATCCCTCCAGGTGAGTTCCAGAGCCCTCTTCTATGGGTCCCCATTTGGGCACAAATTGGCTCTCCATTTGGAACTTGGATAGATTTTAGGCCTCTTGTGCAGGATCTCAGTAAATCCAATTTCAGTTATGTATCAGATGTTTTATTCATCTCCTAAACTAATAAAGTTAGACCCTTTTCAGAGATGTGACAGCTCAGAACAGCTACAATTCTCTGGGAGCGTTGTGCTGCTGTGTTCCCTGCTGACTGCATCGCTTTCAGCTCTGTTCCATAGTGGCAGGGGAATTGATCTGGGCATGCCAGACCTGGAGAAGGCCAGGCTGGGAGAAGGAATGGGAGGAGTTCCCCCTGCTTCTTGCAGAATGAGTGAATACCACGATGACATTTGAAACCAGAATAATTTCTGCAAGGGAGGAAAGTTAACTGGAGGGCTCTTATTAATTATGGATGTGATGGTTTCCTGAAATAATGGTGGGTCAGAGCAGGTAATGAGCATGGCACAGGAAAACACAGATTACTCTGACAAAGCAAAGGCACAGAGCTTCCTTCTCTTCAGTAGGTCAGTATTTGCAATTGCACTGGAAGGAGGGATGTAAGTAGGATGAGGTAAAAATGGTGAAAGTATTTAAAGAAAGTTCCACTATCTGAAATGTGGAGTCTAATAGTAAAGTCTCTGGGGTGTAGTATAAACCTTGGGAGTGGGGAGAAAGAAGGAAAATGAGCTGAAAGCATCACCCCTTCGGCATAAAATAGATTTTCTGGCTTTCTTTACTGTGGAACTCCTGTGGCCACTGTATTCTCATGGAATAACACAAGGCCTTTCCGGGTGCTTGGTGTTTGGCACATCCTATTGCCAAGGAGATGCAATTGGCTCTTCACTTCCCAAGGGCACCACAAACCCCAGTGAACACCAAGCCCATATGGGCTGGGAGAATTGCTCTGGTGGCTGCAGGCCTTGCCAGGTGTTCCCCTGTCCCCAGGCAGCTGTGGGACAGCAAAGCTGCCACATCTGGGGATGCTGATCTGGGTACTTGGGGTTTTCAGGTGCCTTGCTCCAGGCTGGGAAGGACAGCTGGCAACCTGGACACCATTCAAAGTTCCCTGGCAAAGCAGTTTCAGAGATAAATTTTAAAAATATGGTGAAATGTATTATCAAGGGATGTTTCACCTTAAAAATGGGAGAGGAGGGAAATGTGTCACGAGAGGAATCACCTAATTTGGGTTCAGAATTTCAAGCCACACTGAGCAAGTAGAGCCACACCTCTAAGTAGATCTGACATTTTGATGGGTTCTTGGTACAACTTGATTATTTCCAAATAACTTTCATGTTACTTCTGCGGAAATATATCTTGGATTTCCAAATAGAAGAGAGAAATGCATGATTCAGCCTCTGTTTTGCTCTTTTATCAGAAATGCCTGCTGCATTTTGCATTTAGATTGCAGTTTACCTGTATTTTATCACACTGACGAGTTCTGGCACTGGGCAATCAAATGAAGACTGAGACAGTTCCTGCATCCAGATTTAGTTGATTGTGATTACACTAAAATCTGACTCATGTATTTTCTGCTGAATTTCTTTCTTCAGGATGTAGTTTTTAGGAGTCTTTCCTAAATTTTGTATTTGTTTACCCCCTTGACAGGCAATGCCTTCATACAATGCTCACTCTTGAAAGGGTGATTTTTTAATATCAGCAGTCTTGAAGATAAAATAAATAACACAACCTAAGGGTTAAACCCCCAGCCTTTTAACCTGGAATAATTTATATTATTATTACTGCTGAGGCCTCAATACAAAGAACTTTTATTATTAAAGAACAATACTTTTGGGAGAGTAAAGCAAAACTGAAAGATTTACTGCTTTGCAAGGAAATTCATAGAACTTATTCCTTTCTTCTTCCTATTTCCCTTCCTCTTTGGATCTTTCTGGTTCAATATTATGTCTGCAATTTTCAGCTTGCCCTTACATGCTAGAGCAGCTTTCATTCTGTCTCGAGGCTCAAACACCCAATCTAGTGCTGCAATTTAAATGTTGCTATGGATAGGATTTCTCTTGTGGAATGAGATAAATAACTGTAGGTGTCTCAATATTTTAATGCTGAGCTCATATCATAGTCAGTGGAGATGTAGGGAACCCCATGAAACCAAAAAAGTACTTTTCTGCCAGATAGAGCTGTTTCTTGGGGCTCATTCTCATTTCTGACAAGCTTCATCATTGCCTGAGAAACTTGCCTGCTGAAGTGCAGCTTCACCAGACAAAGTTTTGGGAGAATCCTTCCCTTGACAGGCTGCTCTGAGTTCCTCGAGATCTCAATCATTTTAGCAGCTGAGCTGACAACAATTTCTGTCCCCAGGTCTGCCAAGTCACTTTAGGATTTCCTTAAGTGAGGTTATCACTCAGCATGTCAGGAATTTCCTTGGAAAAACTTTTTTTTGCCACTGTAATGTTTGTTTTATTTCTTACCATTATCTGACAACACTGATCGCTTGCCTTTTCTAGTGAAAGGTTTGAAAATCAGTTCTTTTTCTCTTTTTTCCCCCAAGAACTGTTTGCAGGCTGTCTGGAAGCTCACAGCACAGCAAACAAACAAAAAGGTTCATGATATTTCTTGCCATTCTTGCCTGACACTGTCAGTATTAGTGGAGTGCATTGGAAATTGGACTCAGCAGTTGGCAGGTGAGTGAATCAGATGCAGTTTTACAAATATTCCTTTGTCAGTCACAGCAATAATACTCCAATTTTACACTCTGTAGCCACGTGGGTTTTAGTGAATCCACACTGGAGGTGCACACAGAAGATCCAGGCTTAGCGAGTGGAAGAATGCATGAAATGGGGATTTTCCACATCCACTTGTCTAGAATTCAGCTGTCAACATAATTTATCTCTCTTTATCTCTAGCCTAATGGTGCTGTGTCATCCCTGAAGAAAAGCATCACTCTTATCCCAGGAATAGCTGCCTTCTATTTTGGATTGTGCTTGCTGCAGTTTTTTTCTATTCTGAGTGCCTGAAGTGACTCAAAGCATGGAGGGAAATGTATTTGTGTTACTTCAGCCTTAAAACTAAATATCACAGAATCCCAGAATGGTTTGAGTTCGAAGGGACCTTAAAGCTCATCTCATTCCACCCCATGCCATGGGCAGGGACAACTTCCACTAAACCAGTCCATCCAACCTGGCCTTGGACACTTCCAGAGATGGAGCAGCTTCTCTGGGCAAGCTGTGCCAGTGCAACAAGTTCTTAAAAAATGAGAATTAGGAATCCCTGTGAGTTAAGACTCTCAGGTTGGACACAGATTTAACACTTCTCATGAATGTTTCTCCTGAAAACTCCACAGAGTTTTCTTTTGCAATTTTCCATTGGTATATAAACTGCTTGCAAAAACCTTGCTGCCAAGACACTGCTAAATAAACAAATAACTTATTTATCTTCTGGTGGAAAGGAGAAACAAGGGATTTGCTCATGATTTTTTTTTTTCCTTTTACTTCTCGCCCTTCAGCCTTCTCAGTGTTGCGAGTCACCGGAGCCAGCAGCAGCACAAAGGTCCAGGTGGTAAACAGTGGGTTTAGAAATGATGTTGAGAAATAGGAATAAATGCAAGCACACAGACTGAATACTAAGCAGAGGTTCCTGTTAGCATTTCAGTCTCTGCATAAGACATTCACAAGATATCCAGTATGGGACCCTAAACTTCTAACAAGGACAGAGGAAATGAGATGTTAGTTCCTAAGACATCTTATGGCTCAACAAATTACCATCATAGGTAGGACTGGGCTGAAAAAAGACATAATTAATTAAATGTCTACAAACGATTGGGTTTCTCCGTTCCTCCTTTGCAGTCAGTGAACATCTGAGCAACACAGTCAGAGCAGCCCAGCTTCATCCCACAACACCCTAAACTCAGTGTCTGTGGCCCATCTGAGCACTCACATCCCACTTTTGTTTTTTTCTTCCCTTGTCTGTGAAGGAAGCTGAAAATAGTGACTTCAGCTGGAAATTGTAGATAACTGAGATTAGATGAATCCCACGAGTCCCACCCAGTCCAGAAGAAATCACCCTGCAGGAGTTATAACCTGCCATACACTTTGCTGTTCCTCATTGCTACAGGATGAGGACAGTTCACAGTGACTGATGCTCTGAACCCACACCCTTAAATCCTCTCTGAGAGGCACCAGCTTTAGGCATGAGAGCATTTGGTTTCTGAAGCCTGTCTTGTTCACAGCAATTAATTAGTGCCACCTTTGGCAACACTTCCCTGTGATGAACATCTGGCTCCCAGAGTGTGAATCAAAGCTGTCTGTGCTGCCTTATTGTACATGAGAGCTCTTCCAGGCAGGAGAGCTGGAGGACCTGTTAGTTCACTCATGTTAATACTCCTCTAAATATTGCAGCAATCAGCCTCAGCAGTTTCAAAAGGTCTGAAATTTTTACAGAATAATGCTTCACTCAGGCAGTACCTAATTAAAACACATGCTGGTGGGCCTATTGTGGCTCAGCCAGGATTGTTTGTCTTATTTCCTCTGGTCTGGCTGACTATCAGTCAAAATCCCTTTCCAGAGCAGCTCTCTGAATCAGATTTCTTTAGCTCACAACTTCTTTTAGGCAGAAATAATGGCCTTGTTCACACTGCCTTAGGTTAGGATGGTTCAGCCTTTTCCAGGCTGCACATCCCATGTAAGGATTGGAACCTCTCCCCTGAGGGGTCAGATGAAGTTAGCAGTGGATCCTCCATTGCCAATAAAAACAATTTGGCTTTTTGGTCCCACAGAATCTGTTTCTAGCTTTACCCCAGTGTTTCCATGGACACTCAGAGAAGGTGGCAAAGTGGGTGGACTCAGCCTGTCGAGTAACCAGGAAAACATCTCATAAAAATATAAAGACACTCCTCTAAAATTCCACCACTTGTTCATCTTAGCAGAGCTGAAGCTACCCAAGCACTTAGAGAATTTCCTTCCAGCGCTTTAAGGAAAAGATTTTTACACTGGTTGCTCACCACTTTGCATTTCTAAACCATTTTTTCATCCATCTTCTCTCCTATTTTTCTAGTCCAGCCTGTACTGAGATGCTGTGTCAGCACCCTTTGCAAGCAGTATTTTTGTGAGTTATGGTAGCAGGAAGGGGATGAATCATTTCATGTTTATTTATCAGAGAGATGGTAATAAAGAATTTCCTTTTGCTCAGAAATTGAGTTTTCTGGGTATTGCTTGTTTGTCAATAAATGCTGCTTTACATCCTGAGGCATGCAAAGAAAAGGAAGAGATTATTATCAGTGCTAAGGCAATTTACCCTCTAATGAAAATGAGGTAGAGAGAATAAGCTAAAGACACCTGCTGTTGAAATGCTTCAGGGTGGGTAATTTTTGTCTCGTGTTCTTTTTTTAGGTGGAAAGCAAGCTAGACACTCTCTTTCCAGATAAGCTGATAGGAGCACTTGACTGAATCTTGAGTTTCATCCCAGAAAAAAAAAAAAAACAACAAAAAAAACCTCACAACAAAACAAGTTCTAGTGTGTATAAGACCGAAATTTTATGTCTAAAATGGTTCAACTTCCTTTTGACTCCAAGAACAGGTACAGAAGGTGTTTGACAGACTTAACAAAGGCTTTATTCAGTGTCATTTGAAATTGTTAAAACTGTTGGGTAAAGCACATAAGGATGGGCAGAATAATATTCCCCAAACACCTGCAGCTGTCAATATTAGAAGCTGAATGGCAGACAGACCCCACAGATCTTTTTTTCCAGCCACATGAAAAAATTCAGGATGCTGGTGAGATGTACAGATAGAACTCATATCTGAGAACAGCGGCTCCTGCACACCAGCCTGGGAATCTCTGATAGGTGTGAGCATAAAATTCAGCTGGGCTACAAAATCATATCATTCTTATAGGGCTTGAATTAAAATTTGGATACGTGTGCAGGTGCTCCACAAGAATTCCAGGTCTTTCATTATTCCATAAAAGGTATAAATCTTGAAATTCCCATCCGTGGAGGGAGAAAGAGCCAGCAGCAATGAATGAAACCAGTGTTGTCTCTTACCGTGCTAGCACATCTCTTCTGATCCAAATTGGGAAGAACTCCAATGTATTCTACATTATTTAAGGAAAAGAGACTTAAAGAGTTCCTATCAGTGCCACAGGGAGCTAATGTATGTAAAAACTAAGTTTGGGTATGTTCTGTACCTCATTGGAAAAATCCCTGAGCCTGACTGGGGAGTCAGCCCTGCTTTGAGCAGCAGTGAGAGTCGACATCTCCAGAGGTTTCTTCCAATCCAGGTTTATCTGTGATTTTATATTTCATTGCAATTTATTTTATCTTTTTCCTTTGGTGAAAAGTCTTTGTAGAAATCCTGATGGGACAAAAAGTGAAGTGTGATTATCATCAGTAGATTGTGGTCCTTGTCAGGTCACGCTCTACCTGTGTGATTTATACCAGGAGCCAGGTGTAGCATAGATGGGTTTTATATCCAGCTTCCTCAAACACCTGGATTTGCTTTCCACATACCTCCCTCCCAAGGATGGTGTCAATCAAATGGAGCCTTAGAAAGCACAGTCAATTTTACCTGAGTAAAATCAGGGAAAAGACAGAGCTCACAGAGCCCCAGAGTGAAACACAGACAAAAATTCTTGTACTGAAAGAAAGGAAAAGGCATTTATGACACAGGGGCTTTCCCAGAGCTGAGTGAGTCTCCAGAGAACACTGCCTGCTTTAGAGGATTCATCCCCTTGATGCCTCAAGTTTTAGCTCTCATGTATTTCATGTTCTGTGTTGCCCAGGGGTGCAGCTCTGAGCCTCACAGTCAGGGTCACTCAGCTCTGCACACAGCACCCACACAAAACAAATCCTTTTCCTGCTGCACACCAAGGACAACTGGGACAAGTTTGCAGCCCCAAAGCACAACCAACGGTGGCTGAAGGGAGAAAACAAGAAGGATGGGACTGCAGAACCTGGAGCTGCAATGGGACAATTCAACCCCAAGGTGCAAATGGACCAAAACTGATCAAAGTGGGAGACCTCGTGACCGAGCACCCATTTTGTGACCATTTTGGGTCCACCTTGGGTGTAGCCCTGGTCAGGCTCCTCTCCTGCCCAAGGTGTATCCTAGAGGCCTTTCAATAAATATCTACTTTATTCTCCAGCTCTGTCCAGTCTCTGTTCCAGGTCAGCCTTCCCAAGGCATCACCCTTTTCTGGCATAGAACCACACCTGCCTTCTAACTACTACTACAAACGAAAAACCCAACTCATCCCTTGATCCCCTCTGTCCACATGAATCATGTTCTCCTACTTCAAGCAGCAATCAGGATTAATTAATCAGGCAGCAGGCTTTATCCTCGTGAGCCAGTGGGGAAAGCTTCTACACAACAAGACTGTAGGGTACACGAGTAAAGCTTAAACCCAAGAAAAGACAAACTTAGATGCACCTGACATCTGCATTTTGTTGATCAGCCACTGTGGTGGTGAATGCAGCAGAGGAGCCCTCCCAGCAGTGCCTCTACCCCTGTGGTGCTGGCTTCAAAAAGGGCTCATTTTTGAAGAGTTTTTCCTCACTGATATCCAAGTGGACTCAGAGGAATATTTAGGAATGCCCATTTCTCCTCCCTTTGTTCATAAATCTATGACTTGCCACTGCTGGGTAAGTGGTTGGACTCGATGTTCCCAGAGGTCTTTTCTAATTTGAATGATTCTATGATTCTAATGATTCTGATGGGTGATTGTAAAAATGCAAATGGTAGATTATATCAAATTTTCCAAAGATTAGGACAGAATACTCTACATTCTGACACTATGTCAGTCTCTCTCTGTAGGAAACCCATTGATTGCCATCCTCCTCTCACCTCTGTCTTCTCATAAAACAAGACCTAACACTATGAGACTTTCTAGAACCTGCAATTCCCATAATCATCAGAAACTAACAGATCAGCAGGTATCTTAATTCTTGGACTCAGAAAAATAACCCCAAAACATAAAATGAAAGGAAAGACCACCTTGGTTTAAAGTCAAGGACACAAGAGCCAGGAATTCAAATCTCACACGTTCCACTGCTGACGTGTTGTGCTTTAAGCTAAGTCTCTCTTCTTTGCTTTCCCTACTTATAAAGTTGGAAAGAGCAAAAACGCTTCTGTCATTACCACAAAATTCAGCATCAGTTTGCAAGGCATGGAACGTGTGGTGTTTATATCCACAAACAATATTTTTTGTGCTGGGATGGCAGGCAGGAAGCTCCCTTCCACTGCATGGTGGGTGCACCAGCTACTGAATTTATTGGCGGGAAACTAATTTATTAGTTTATTTGTTTATTAGTTTATTTATTAATTTACTGGAGGTGAAAGAAAGGCAGCTCTGTATGCCTTTGCTACACAACAATTGAATGCTGAAAGCACAGGATATTGGGTCCTCACTTCATCTGACCTGTGGACAGCACTGTGACACTAAAAGGGGCCATGGGGACCAATTCTTGCCTTTCTTTCAGCCTGGAGAAAAGACAGCTCTAGGGAGATGTCAGAGCACTTTCCAGTACCTAGAAAAGCTGTAAGAGAGCTGGAGAAGGACTTTTTTACAATGGTATGGAGTGACAGGGCAAGGGGTAACAGCTTTAAACTGAAGGAGGGTTGATTTAGATTAGATATAAGAAAGAGATATTGTATGAGTGGCGAAACAGTGGCACAAATGATCCATCTGTGGAATTATTCAGTGTCAAGTTGAACTGGGCACTGAGCAGCTTGATGTGCTTTAAGATGCCCCTGCTTATTGCAGGGAGGTTATACCAGATGACCTTTAAAAAGTCACTTCCAACACAAAGTGTTCTGTGATCCTTTTTCTTTCCGTCTCACCTTTGAATTTGCCATTCCTGTATTCTTGCAGCTGATGTGTTACAATAACTACTGTGAGTCAGGAGTGCTGGCATAAGGCCAGCAGGATTAATGTAACCAAGTAATCCAATCTTAATGAGGTTTAAAAAGGAGCTTGACAGTAGTTCCAAAGCACTTTTTAGATGTATGGCTTGTCTGTGATTGCTGAAGCATGCAAAGAATGTTATTAATAGGTCTGCAGTCAGGTGAATAGGTCTGGATTAATTTCATGTAGCAACAGGCAGCAGTGACTTAAGTTAGTGGAAACTTCAATGACAAACATGCTGATAAACTTTCCAAGAGCTTGAGGAAACACAGCCATGGAAAATCGATCAGGGTGAAAGTGTTTAGTAAATGTTTGTATCTCAGATTCATCCTTGGAGCAGATCTGCTCCGCTCATCTCAGTGGCACAAACTCCCACTGGCAAGCACATCCTCCCTGAAATCTGAAATTATGTACCTGGCTGCTCAGCTGGGAGAAAGGAACGGTTATGAAACCAAATTGTCTGCAATGAACACAAAATGCAGATGTCACTGATTTCTGGACATGTCTGTGTGAGCACAGCAGTTTCACAGCTCAAGCAGCGACCTTTGATAGTTTTGTTTTACAAATCTAGTTCTTCAGTGGCAAGAAACAGTAAACAAATGTTCCCTGACCACCTTCTCCAAATCTATCATGCTCCAAGTCTTTCAGACACCATGATGTTTGCACCAGAGTCCATTTTAAAGCCACAGAATACAACTGTGAAATGAAAATAGGATAACCTAGCAAACATCCCCTTGTTTTTGTGTTTGCCGTGCCCTTCTGTAGTCCGCTGGCTAAGGGACTGTCCTGTCCTTCTCTGATAGTTCAAGGTCTAAGATCAATAATTCTGGTTGTCTCAGATTTGAGGAGATAATTACTGCCAGGTTCCTTCATCAGAGTTAAAAGTTCAATGGCTGAAGACAGGTTGTCAGTACAAGCAATAGCACAAACAGTCATTTTGTAGAGGACATAAAAGCACAAAAGTTGTTTTTTTCAGTTTGGTGGGGGGTTTTTGTTTTTGTTTTTGCTTTTGTTTTTTTTTTTTTAATGATGAAAAAAATCCAGGCCTTTGTGTGAACATCATCTAAAGCAGAAGAGAGATAATAGGTTATTGCTGAAGCAAGCCAGGTTTGCTGGAATTATTCTGCTTTCATAGCCAGTGAGAATATGGCTTCAGAATTTTAAAATGCTCGAACTACCGAGCCAGATCTGGCCCTCACTGCGTGCAAAAAATGCAGGAATTCTCATCAGCCTCAGTGGGGAAGCTCTGCTTAAAAGCTGAGTCCCAACCCTGCTCATTTGTTTTCAAAGAATAAATGCCTCCCAGTCAGTGTATTTTATGCTGATAGTAAATTCTGCCTTCTCACTGTCTGAGCTTAAATCTGGAGACTTAAGCAATTAATGAGGGAATGCTCCTTAAGAGCCAAGGCATTAAGTCTCACATTAAGGATTTTGTACAGCATCTGTGCTCTCATGATAAAGAGGCACCAGGTCAGCTGCTGCTTTAAGCCCTGTAATTTGTTTATGGATTCATTAAGGCAGAACACAAACTGCAATGATCAGTCTGCTCCTGACTCCCCCCCCCAGAATTATTATAACTCTTTTCAGCATCCCACAAGTTGTGCCTTCACTTTTAGAACTGCAGATCCTCTGAAAGAACCCATCAGAAACATTCCTATGGAATTTCCCACGGGGAAATGTCAACCTGTCAAGAGAAAATTGTATCATGGAAATATGTCAAGTCGATAAAACACCGTGTTGAGAAATCAGAATAGAACACTTCCACAGAAATATTCTCCCGTCAGTCTTTCAGGAGCAGCAGGGTGTGATTTCCATTTTAAACCAGCTTTTATTTTTACTTTATTTCCCATGAAAAAAAAGGGAGCAGAAATCATAAAATCACAAATCATGGAATTTTGGAATGGGTTGGGTTGGAAGGAACCTTAAAGATCATCCACGGACAGGGACAACTTTCACTACCTCAGGTTACTCAGAGCCACATTCAGCCTGGCCTTGAACACTTCCAGGGATGGTGCAATCATAATTAAACATTTTTAATGCCCCTCCCCACCCCCTCCAAATAACATCCAATGCAATTGTTGATTTAATTTTATGGGGAATTTTGTTTCTCTAGTACCCATTGAAAAATCAAAATTTTTTTCTCCTCTATTCAGAATTTCAAGTGAAAAAGAAAATCTATTTCCCTCTCAGGTTTTAACTAAAACATGTATTTCTCAAATCAGAAGTGGAATGGTTAAAGTGCATGGTGGGAGGTGCTGAGGACTCAGTGTATAGATGTGGTAAGATATCCTAATTTAAGAAAAGAGGAAGATGATTTGAATTTTCCTTCCCCGTTAAACTGGGGAGAAGAGAGAAAATGTGTATTTTTCACCGCAATTAGGCTCTCCAAGAAAGAGAGAGAAAAATGTGGAAAACACAGAAATATTAAGATTTAATAAGGAAAATCAGAATAAGTATTGCAAAAGCGAGGGCAAATTCATAGAAGAAAAAAATTGTGAAGGGCTTTAAGATACAAAGATACAAAGACACGAGGAAAACAGCTGACCTTGGGATTCTGGGTGACTGCACAAGAATCTCCATGGACACCAACACCTTCACTTTATCAGGTGTGGGCTGCTACCAGGGCTACTCCAGTGGAATAACCAGCATAAAATTAGGTTGATTTTAGCAATGAAGCAAGAACACGTGATTTAATCTTTGTGTAATTTGGGATATTTTATTTCTGAGACTGGTTTTGCTTTACCCATGGGCCTGCCATCATTGTGAGCCCCCCTTTCTGTGGGAAGCTGTGCATGACAGTCATGGAAACTCATCCCAGGCCACGTCCCTCTCGATGGGAGCAGGGATGGGTCAGTTGGAAAGGCTAATTAATCCGAGTGGAACATCCTACTAACCCAACTGTATTGTTTCCATGTCCAGAATTAGTTGAGGCTAGACTGAATATCTCAGCCTTGGCAGAATGTAGATATTTCCCAGGAGGCAGATCCATAATCTATCTGCTGTCAGCTATCGCAAAAATATGTTATTGCTTTCCATATAGGATCAGGAACAACAGCAGTATTCCACAGATTCTCTGGCATTTCTCCTTCCCCAGATTCAGAGTGTATTTAAGGCTACGCTGCTTTTTTGGCTCAGTTATTTTGTTTTGTGGTGGTGAGAGAAAGTGTGGGAGAAGTTCAAAATGGAAGAGGTCTCCTCCAAGACTGAGGGGCTGGAATCTTTCAGTAAGAAAAGCAGGGAACTTCTTGAGCAGATTGTAGAGAGAGATGGATGGCACACAGGAATTTATCCTGGGATTTTACATAGCTTGGTTTGGGAAACACTGAATTGACAGAGCCCTGGGAACACAAATAGTTGAGTTCTTTACAGATGCTGTCCAGGTGACTGTGGGAGAGTCCCCATAGCACAGCCTGAAGGAGATAAATGCATGGATTCCTGAGGTCTAGCAGGAGAAAATATGGCAATCATCAGAAAAAATGAAGTACACAATAAGAAACTCTGGATTTTCCAAGACTTAGGAGTCAAACTATTTGTGAAGCCTTTGTGCCACTTTCCTAAACAATGTCTGTTATGCTTTTCAGGGGTACAAATTCTAGTTTGCCTATTTGGTTACTGCATTTCAGCAGCATCAGGTTGGATTTCCCTGACCTCAACTTGCTGCCTGCCCTGCACACAGGAGCAGACAGACCTTAAAGGATCCTAAGGAGGGATTATCTAATTCAGTTACTCCTTTCTGTGAGAGCAGTGTGTACCTCTCCTATTAAAATGAAATAGTAATGGATAATTGGCATTCCAGTTTGCAAAAGTGCTCTGCTTCTAACTGGGGTGAAAGGTTTTCTTTGAAGCACAGTTTCATTATAGGCTATGAACCAAGGCAGACCCAGGCAAACATGGATGTTAGATTTGATGGGAGCTCCAGATGTCTGAGCTTGTCTCTGCTCCCTTTATAACCAGGGGACAGAAACAGAGTCCTGAGGGCACTGAGGGGCTTTGCCATCCACTCCTGTGGACACCACCTGCATTTGTGTCCAGTCCTGGTCCTCCAGCCTCAGCCTGGGTTATGTTGGATGGATATCTGCCTTTTGCCAGTCCTGACACCCCTGATCTGGACTCAGACACCTCCCAGCTTAACCTGGAACTGTGGAGCTGAGGGCTTTCTGCTCCAGCTAGCAGAAGTTTCTCAGCCCTGCTCCACTTGGAAATGCGTGGGGTTCAGTCTCTAGGTGCCACATGGTCTGAGGCTTGGTAAATAAAGAGCGGATTCTGCTGTGGTTTAGGAAGATGTTTATTCCATGGGGATGGAAGGCAGAATGAATCAGAATGAGCTTTGGACCTCTTTATGTCACTTTGGGTGAAACCTGAACCAGAGGGGTCTGGATCCGATGGGGAAGGTAGAGGGGAGGGGTCAAGGGCACTTTACACCACAATGGGAAGGGTGGCACCTGGACACCTTGCCAAATAGGAGAGGATCAACCAGGGTGATTGACAAGACAGGGTGATACCACCAGGGGGTGGGATAGGGGGGGTCAGGGGAAAGGGAAGAACCATTTACAAATCTATGATTATACACCGCAACATGGAACCTGCCTTGTCACCATGGGCCAGCATGGCAGGGACAGGATTATCCAGACCTGATCCAGCCTTGACTTCCTGCCTTAACCTTGGACTTGCCTCATCACCATCAACTTGCCCAAGGATTTTGGACTTTTTGGCTAAAGCTCATTGCCCTCCCTGGGTTGGCCTCCCTTTGGGGTGCTGAAGGGCAGGATCAGGGCTATGGAGGTCCTGGTGCTGCTGTCTGGTTGATCAGCTCCTGGCTCCCTCTGCCTTGGGAAGCAGCTGCTCCCTGCCATGGACATTTTAGAGCTGTCTGCTACAACCTGCAACTGCAGCAGGAGGAAAATCACAAAAACTGCCAACACCCTCCAAAATGGGGAGTAATTTTTCATTACTTGGGATCTGGCTTAAATAGCATCTCATAGCTCCAAATCCCTGAGGCTACCAATTCCACCAGCCAAAACCTCATCTGTGGGGAGAGAGGGGGTTATAAATGAAGGAAATAAAAGCTATCTTGTGCTACTGGGTAGAAGTGATGGCAAGATTGTGGAGCAGTTTGGAGAGGAGCATATATTCAATGACTGATTAGAACTTCACCTCTGAAGTGCTTTTATCAATCTAACTGATAAACTTTTGACCCTTAAGTCAAGCCTTACTCTACCAGTGGGTTAAAACAGAAGTTAAACACGATAAATAAATAGTGTATAAAGTAAATAAAGCTATATTTTTAACAGGTATTTCCCCCCCTCTCTTGCTTCAGCCAGGAGATATTACCTGAATAAACTCAAGCTGATCACATTTGGATATCCTTATATAGGCAGCTAAATGGAAGAAGTCAGTTTGGGAGGGGATGATAATTCCTTTATTCCAAGAAACACCTGTTTAGTTCTTTAACAAGATGAATGAAACTTGAATTTCCTGGCACTTAGTGGAAGAAGAGATTATGATCTCTAATTGTCTGGGTTTTTTTTTTTCCTTTAAAGGCCGAGCTGATGATAAAGCTGAAGAATATTTGCCAAATCAGCTTGAACCATGGCAGAAAGTAGTATCTTCCAGATTAAATCCCAAAGCATTTAAAGTCCATGGTCAAAAAATCCATTTACATCATCCTCCTGAAAGCAGTGCACCTGAGGAGCTTTTAGGTGATATTTTGGACATGTGAAAGGGCAGAAACAAACAGAAAAAAGGTTTACCTGTGTTGGCTTTTTTTTTTTTTCCCCACCTCAGTTGATTTAGGGATCTGGTTTGTTGGGTTGTAACAGCTCCATGAGGATGCAACTGAACTGATACGAGGAAGTGAAAAGTGAGGGAGCACAAAGCATCCTTGCTGCTGCAGAAAATGCCATATGGAACCAGGACTTCTGCTTAGATGAAATTATCACACCTCTGAAATACTGATCACAATGAGGGTTACTGAGGACCCAGCAGGTAATGAAACAACTCAAAAAAAGAAAAAAAAAAGAAAATGTAGATTTTTTTTTTTCTCTTTCTTCCATTCAGGCTTTGCATTCATTGTTAGAGAGCCTTTAAAAGGCTTTTAAAAGGGCTTTAAAAATAGCAAACAAATTNCTTCTTCTATTGTGCATCGTAAATTAGGCTTTGCATTCATTGCTGGAGAGCTCTTAAAAGGCTTTTTAAAAGGCTTTAAAAATAGCAAACAAATTAAAACCCAAACCAAGCCAAAAACCCCTGCTCCACTGTTGAGTCTCATTCATTAGGCTAAGCTAATCTTGACCCTAATTATTAAGATCTAATGAAAAGTTAACCAAGAACTATTATTATTATTATTATTAGCCACAGCAAGCTAAACCAGCCCTGTGCTTTAATACTCTCTGTTTCTTGGGCAGTTTCTGGTAAATGCCCAGATCAGAAGTAATTTTTAAAATAGATCTTGCCAGTGCTAAATTTTTAGAAATCATGAGAAGTCTTCCAAAAGACAAGGTTTGAAGATGCTTATTTACAAGTTTCTCCATGTATTTATAGGGAATTTCTATTCTTCTTGCACCAAGTGTTCAGGACTCTCTCCATAACCAGTCAGGGTAAAAAATAAAAGTAAAGTTGGAGGGCTCTGAGGGTTTTCTTCACTAAGTTTCTTTCCAGTGGTTTTGTTACAGAATATGGAGAAACAAGTGAAGTGTGAACAAGTTGGGTTCTGGTAGTGCAGGGTGTGAGTTGGCAGCACTGCATTGTGGTGTGGCATGAAATTCATGTCCTCTTCCACAGGGGTGGGCAGCACAGAGTGATCAGAGAATTTCTGTAATAAACCATGAGTCACTGATGGCTCCATGTGTGTGTGTGTGCCAGCCAGGGAGAAGCAGAAAGCTTCTTTGATCAGGTTTTCAGAGCTTGTAATGGAAATATAACAGCCATGAAAATCTGACATTTAGGGATTGTTTTATTTTTCATCCAGGATATTCGTGCCTTGACTTGCTGCTGCTCTTCTCTCCCAACAACCCTTTCCACCCTGGTGTCCTGCGCCCACTGCCTCTCCATTGCAAAAATAATAATCAATTATATCTCAATATGTATCAAATAAATATCAATTATATATCAATTATATATCAAAAATAATAATCAATACAATCTCCCTGCTTGCCCAGCTAGCAGAGCACACATTCACTCTTCCTGTTCCAGACTGCAGCACTAAGTCATGTGTTTCATAAGACAGCTCTCCTTTAAAAATAGCAGTGTGTGTTTGGGAACACCGCCTGCCTGTCCCTGCCATAGGATCCTCCCTCACCATTGCGTTTCCCATTGTGTCAGCACCAGGCTTTTTGACCCTGAAGGTGGAGCCAAACTTTGAAATTCTTCCTTGAAATCCCAGCAGCTGCAGGACCCTCATGGCGAGTGCTTTAGTGGGTTTATTTTTAGAGAGGCGGCTTTAAACAGCTCTAAATCTGTCCTGCTTTGCCCAGGAGCAGCTCGAGGTAAATTCTGCGAGGTAAAGGAAGCTGAAGATACTGAACCAGTGTGTGCAGCAGCAGATCCAGGCATCACAGCTCCTTTCCAGCCCAAGTCAGAGCCAGACATTGCTTTTCCTGCTGATTTGATGCAGAGGATGTTTCACCACTGTGGTGACAGTAGCACACAATAAAACTAGGCAGACAAATGACACCTTTTGCATTGGTTTCACCAGGAGTAAAGCCAGGCTGTTTTCAGCTGTGTCAGGAGAGAGCACCAACACAAGGATTGAGCTCTCTGAGGAACTGCAGCAAAGCAGGGAACAGTCAGGATGGTTCAAGCACACAGCTGTGCCCCAGATGTTGCTCCAATTACCTTAACAAGCCAAGCACTGTGCAAAGCTTGAAGTGGAAACCTTAATAGACCTTGAAGTCAGGGGAATTTTTTTCCCCTCCTGGATATTCAATGCAAACAATCCAAGGGGAATATTCCTCTGCCTCCTCTTGCCATGTGAGATTCAATCTTCCACCCTCAGGGATCCTTTGGGCTCTGAACCTTATTTTTGTGGCAGTATTTAACTACAACCCAAATGTGCTTGAATTGAGAGGAGAAAGTGTTTCTGCTGTGTTCTTCTCTTCAGCCTTTCCTGTTGGTCAGAAAATGGTGCCAAGTTTGAATAATCTCCATGTCCCAACACTTATCCCAACCTTGAATCTGTCCCTTTATCACTAAATTATGGTGCCAGCAGGCTGATCTTTTAAACTAAACAATCTTCCCAATCCTGTGGATTTAAAAAATGAGTGATATCTTTCTAGTTTCTTTCCTAGTTTCATAACAGTCCTTCAACTCTAAATTAGGCAGATTAAATCAGGATATTTGTTTGTACTTGCTAAACCACAAAGCTCACTGTCAGCTCAGAATGCTCAGTTTGAAAGTCTAATCAAGCCTGATGTTTTTACAAGACACTTCACACAAGATTCCTGGAAAGGCATTCCTCAATCCAGTGGATTATTGAATTAATTGTCAGGAGCAATGCCATTGCCGTGTACAGATGGGAAAGGGAAAGCAAAACAGCTCAGTGACTTGGAACCCAGACAGCCCCCTGAGGATATTAATGTCACCAAGTCCATGAAGGGATTATATGGATCAATAAAAATAGAAACAGTCAATGTCGTGTTGAAAAAGACAAAGAAGGTCAAGCATAACTTGATCAGGGCAATACAGGGGAAGAAAGCATGAAGGGAATTATAACACATTCATCAACAGTGAACAAATACCCTTGGATGAGTGATTTATTCTCCAGTTTCTCTTTGTAAATTGCCCTGGTCCAACAGTTATTTCTCATGTCTCTCCTCCCCTTTCCACCTCCCCGAAATTCCTGTCAAAACACTTGAGAAAGCAACACCCAGCCTTCCAGCTGCACCCCAGCAGTTTGTGCCAGAATGTAAAATGTGACATGGAGGAAGCAGCCTGTTCTGAGAGGCTGTGGCAGGTTTCTGTGTCCTCCCTGGAAGAAGATGACTCTTCAGATGAGTTATCCTTGGATTGCAAAGAGCCATGTTTTCAAACTGAAAAGAGCAATTAGCAGTAAAGAGTCTTTTCTGAGTAAGGAGCTTTTATTCTCCTAAGAACCAAGCTTAATAGAGGAACAAGCAGTTGTTTTCTGCTCCAAGCCACCACAGCCTGCTGGAGAGGGAGGTGTTCCTGTGTGTGATGTTTTCTGCCACTTACTCTGAGAGGTGCTGGGTTTACTTGGCCCTTACCAATCCCAGAATCACAGAATGCTTTGGGTTGGAAGGGACCTCAAAGATCAGGCAGTTCCAATCTCTCTGCCATGGCCAGGAACACCAGGACAGGTTTGTTTTGGTTTTTTATTGGTTTGTTTTTTTTGTTTGTTTGTGTTTGTTTGTTTGTTTTTTTTCCCTTTGGTCAGGTTTGTTTTGCAATATTCATAAAAAATGAACTGTCTGACTTTTTTAGTTTTTGACACTTCTCTGGACATCAGAGGAGGGAAAACAATAGCCCTGCTGAGGCACCTGTAGATAAGCCCCTGTTCTCTAGGTGTAGATAATCCCCTGCAGCACTGGGTTCCATCAGCAGGGTGCTGTGTCTGTGGTGGCCTCCACACTTGCTGTGGCACCCAGAGGGCCCCGTGGTTGCTGACCAGCACTGGGTGAAGAATTTGGACCAGCAGTGACCCCAAGCAGAGGAGAAATTCAATTTTGCTCTCCTGTAGCCACTCCTTGTCCTGCCCCACACGCTTTTGTGGAGGGTAAATGCTGACAGCATTCCCAGGGGAGATGCAGCTCCCAGCTCCTGTCCTGCTGTGGTTTCCCTGCACTCAGAAAGGCAGGAATGTCATACAGTTTAACATGCTGGCAGTTCTTGGCCTCATTGGACAGGCCAGAGTGGCTGCTAATCAAACCTGAGCCTGGTGCAGGATTATTGCAGCAGATCTCCTGACAAATTTCCCTCCAGGGTGCTGGCAGGATCCTGCAGTGATAATACCAACAACAGCAGCCAGTCCATGTGTGAGTGCCTCTGGCAGCCTCGTTTTGCCTCCTCCCAGAGAGCTTTTTCCCTGTTGTGAATGTGTTTATGAAAGCAGGATGTTGTTTCCTGGGTATTGAGTCTTTGTATTTCCAAGAGCTGTGACTGACTGGGAGAAGAGCTGTCATTTCTCTATTACTGCCAGCCTGTTCAGACACACACACCCACACACAATCCTCGCTCCTGGGCAGTGGTACAGCTGTTCTTTTATGTCTGATAATTGTTTTATTATTGTTATTCAGCTGACATGAAAACTGTGTGGCTGAAAATAAGCAGAGAGCTGAAGCAGAGAGAGTCTGCAGGACAGTGAGTGGATGGCAGAAAAAAAGAATTATTTTACTGAAGTGTTCTTAGATGGTGTTGACTGATTAAAGGATAAATCAGCACCAGCACACCTTGGTGACACAGGAGTGTGAGTACAAGTCCCTGACCTAAATCTGACAGGAGAGTGATTTGAATTGCAGTCCCAAAGCTCCTGGGATGAACAGTGAACTGTTGCTTCATCAGTCAGACCCTTACTTGACCAGACATTACAGCCCTGTTGAAATGCTGTGCTCATTTCCATAAAACACTGATAGCTTTGAAGGGAAAAATTAAATTGCCAAGAATTTTTTTATCAAACCTTCTTAGGATTACACTAGTCTCTCTCTGAGGAATCACTTCCATAGACCATTTCTCAATCTAATTTATTTTCTGGTGTTATTTACCAAATAAGAAGAATTCTGATATGATTTGATCCTGTATATAAATATCAAAGCTGCAGCACAAATCAGAGTCCTGCAAATAGATATGTAAATATCTCAGAAACTGCTTCTTTCCTGCAGTTGAGAGGTAATGAGTGACAATTCATCACTCTCTCCTCACTGAACTTCTGACAGGTGAACAAAACTTCTGGAACACCATGGAGTCCAGAAAGAACACAGTGAAATAAAACAGCTTTTAAAGTGGCCAAAGGAGCACAAGTCTGATGAGGGGCAACTGAGGGAACTGGGAGGGCTCATCCTGGGGAAAAGGAGGCTCAGGAGAGACCTTGTAGTTCTCTAAAACTCCCTGACAGGAGGCCTCTTCTCCCAGATAATCAGTGAAAGGATGAGAGGAAACAACCTCAAGTTGTGCTATGAGAGGTTTAGATTGGATATAAGGAAAAATTTCTTCACAAAAAGGGTTCTCAAGAACTGGAGGAGGCTGCCCAAGGAAGTGATGCAGTTACCACCACTGAAAGTGTTCAAAAGATGTGTGGATGTGGCACATGAGGATGTGATTTACTGTGATCATGGTTAAAGGTTGGATTTGGTGATTTTAGAGGCCTTTCCCACCCAAATGATTCCACAATTCACGAGGCTGATGATTTCTGGGATAGCACCATCCCAGAAATGTGTGTGGGGTGATCAACATCAACAAACCCAAAGGCATTTACTCACCCAAAGAAAAACACACCAGAGTCCATCAGAAAAAAATCTAATGAGGGAGGAGTTACAGTTCCTGTCCAGCCTGTGGTGTGAGAGGACATCACCCTGTCCTGAAATCTAGGGGACCTTGTGCCACTGAACTGCAGTGCTGAAAGCGTTGTTTTCCTCCCTGCTCCTCATTTGAAAAAGTGGATGTGGGAGACAGCTGGCTCAGATTCCACACCCACCCACAACAGGAGCATTTTGCTGCCTCAGTGTCAACAGTTGACAAGCCTAAATTCGAGAATGGGGAAAAAAGTTGAGATTGTTATGCTGAGAAAAACCTTTATTTCCCTGCAGGAGTGATGCATAAGCCAAAGGTTAGAACATTTTATTTCAGGGTGTGCATAGAACATGGAAATCAGATTTTTAGCAATACTAAAAATAAGTAGACTCATTAATGAGGAGAATCTTTAAACAGCAGAGCAGATCGAGCGCATATGGTTTTTATTTCTGATCCTTTTATCTACGAAAATGCAGGAGATGTTCAGCAAATATTTACTCCTGGTTTTAAATAAACCCTGGCTTATCCTGATATTCCTGCCACGTTTCCTTTGTGCAAACAGTCCAGAGAATGAATATATTTGTCAGATCACATCTGTCAGAGATTCTAAGCCTGCAGTTTCTGTACAAGCATTTTTTCCATAGGTTTGAACACAGGCAGCAGGGTTCAGGGTGTCTTGGGGAGCTGCTCTTCATTTTGGTTCCTTGCACAGGGAACAGAGCTTTCAGCATGTCTTTTCCTCAGGGAATAATTGTGTTTACAAATTTCAAATATGCTCCCTGCAAACACACTTGAGCACTAACCCAAATTGTTTTGTTCCCACAAGCACAGCAGATGATTTTATCTTTCTCTTTGACATTGGACTGCCCAGTTGGTCTCTCCTTTTTCACAGCTACTCTATGTTACCTCGCCACCTCCTTACAGCAGACAGAAAAACAAGAAAAAATTTATTACATGGCATCTGACACAGAGAGAGACTATAGAACATGGAAAACACTATTAAAATATTCCAGGTCAGTCATTCAGACTGTTCAACTTCAGATCAATCAAATTACAATTTATCCCACAAGGAAAACTTGCCACAAACTTCAGTTCAAGCTGGATTTCCTGCTCACCAGGCACTCTGTGCTTCAAACCAGGCTTAATCACAGCAATTTGGATTGATTTAAATCAGCTTCACCTGGTAAAAATAGCTAGGACTGGACTGAATTTCAAAAATTGCCAGTCAGAAAGCATTGGGAGACTTCTCTACTCATTGCCAGAAGGACCAGCAAGATCCTTTGGAAGATTTTAAATTCCCAAGGGGGTGCTAGATCAGGCATAGAGACAAATTTTGAAGAACTGACCCAAATCTCATAATTTTCTAAGGTTTGTGGACACCAGGCTATGGGATGGACAAGGTAAGAGGGTTCATCAGAGGACAATATACTTTGGATGCTAAAATTTAATTAACATTTATCACCAAAGAAACAGTTTAATGGGACACTGAATTGACCATGTTCTTTCCTTGAGAGGAACAGTGGAGGAGAAAGCCCCAAATATATTTTCTGTCCATGATGCAAATTTGTCTCTTGTTACAAAAGAAACCAGCACTGCTAGACCAGATATTGGCTGTTCCCATCAGGGAATCACTCTGTGCCACTCTGGTAAGGCCTTGGATTGCATTCCTGGCATCCACTTTTGGGAAAAATGGAAGGAAATGAGCCAAATATCCTCTCCACATCCTCATCTCAGATGTGGGATGTGGTCCAAGTGTAGATCACAGGCCTGGGCATGGGAAGGAAGATGATTTCCCGCGACAAACATCAAAAGGAAAAATCTGGGCACTGCTGTCCTGCCTTCATCTGTCCTCATTGTCACACATCATTTTATCTATACCCAAAAAAGTGGCAGGGAATCTTCAACAGCACCAGGACCACCAACACAAATTCCTGAAAAGTTCACAAACATCCTGTGTAATAGCAATCCTTTACTGGCAGACATTTCCAAGTTCTGACATTTAACCTGTTAAGTGTGTCACTTGGGTATTTTTTTCAATCAGAATGTCACTTAGAATCCACTTAGCACTCTGAAATCTGTTGATTATACCACATGGCTGTATTTATAACCCAAACCTGAAACAGTAACTTGATAAAGAAACCATCGAGATTGTCCACCCAGTCCTTGCTGGTGTATTAGCTCTTAGCACAGGCAGTGTGTCTCTTTTTCTTCTCTTTCTTTGCAAGTTTAAATGTCAGACACTCAATTAAGATCATTTAAAAAGTGACAGTGGCTGAGATTCACCAGGCCAGATGACCACAGTGCCATTTGAGCTTTTTGCCTGGTTTCTCTGCATAGATAATGGGAAGGAAGAGCTGCTTGCTGGGCATTATTCATCTCGCCCTAAACAGACTTTTCAAACCTGACAGATGACTTGTGCCCTAAAAACTCCCATTTCTCTGCAATGACAGATGAAGCACCAGGTAATGTTCTGAGCTGTGGATATGCACAGCCTTGCCCATTTTAGCTGTGTGGTTACAGCGTGTGCTTACAGCCCCGGGGCTGGAGGAGCTCGTTTATTTTGGTGTGTGGCTGTCAATGAAGGGAGTCTGGAATAATTTGTATCCCCCTGCCATTTGACATCTCAGATGACTCTGATAACCTATTAAGCCTCGACAACTTGATGGCATTTCCAAGTCCTCAGGGCAGTTGTAAGAAGGGAATATGAGGAAAGGTCTTGTGTTCTGTGTTCTGTTCAACAAGGCCCTCTGTGTGCTGTGGGGAGCAAAAGTACAGTGTCAGCCAGCAAGATAAAAGAACACTTTTGCAGCTGTTATTCCTTGCCCCAAATCACACACCAACTGAAAAACGTATTTGGCCTTTCTCCAGAAAATAACAACATTCCCCATGATAAATCCTGACTGAGGAGGTATGTTAATGGGTACTGGAGATGAAAAGCATTTATAGCAACAGCTCCCTGGGCTGTAAAGGTGCTGTGCTCCCTCACAGAAGGTGTTTGTTGGACAGGAGGCAGTGAGGAATCTGGTAATGATTCTCTTCTGACCTCCAGGCTGTCAGGAAAATATGTTGGTGAGGTTTCCCAGGAGTTTCTTGTACAAATCTTGAGGTGCCCAACACAGTTTTCCTAAGAATATCTTGCCACATGTAGTGTGCAAACTAAAAGTTAAGCAATGAACAAGGGGAGGGAAGATTCAGTGAACTTTGCAATGATTGGTGAGTGTGAAGATGGGGTTATAAACTGTCATGAACTTCTGCTGCTTTAAGTCTTTCCTCCCTACCTGGAAGGAGCCTCTGTGCCTCCAGCCTGCTTGAAGCAAACAAACCCACCAACATTGGATGGAATCAGANTCTCCTCCCTGCCTGGAAGGAGCCTCTGTTGCCTCCAGCCTGCTTGAAGCAAACAAACCCACCAACATTGGATGGAATCAGATGTGGTGAGTCTTGGATGCTGGGACAAGGATGGAAATCTGACAGCTTCTCGGAGCAACCCATTCCTCTGCTCCCTCCTCTGCTGATGGAAATGTCACACTCAGTGCCCAGCTTGAGCTGTCCAAGCTGCAAATTTTGCTTGTTGCCCTTTGCTCTCTCCACTGCAGTGGTGGGAAAAGTTTGACTCTCATAGTTCACTTTCAGTGTCAGAGCTCTCCTCCTAATTTTCTTTTTGCTGCCAGCCATGGCATCTCAAGTTCCTTCCACACTCCTCCACCATGGATATCTGGAGGATGTGATACTGCTGATGGTAGTGATGATCCTGTGCCAACAGCAAACCTAATGTGGATTATTTACAAATAATAAATACAAAATATTAAAATGATATTTATAAACAAGTAAAAATAATTAAGCTGTCAGTCAGATGGACAAAGCCCTGTTGGTCTAAGAAAATGCATTGTGAGGATGACTTGGACTTGCTGTATAGGAGCTGGAATAACCATTCCGCAAGAGACCAGGTCAAGTTACCAATTTAAGATTTTGTGAAGAAAACTATGAATTAATTTAAATACCAGAGCTTTAAAAAAAACTATGTCAGTGCTGTTCCTTCCTTATTCTTGCAATTTTAAGTAACCTTTACCAAAAGTCACCACAGATTGGGAGAGCTGACATAACTCAATATCCAGATCCTCCTCTGTTCTTGCAGGAATATCCCAACAACCACTTAAATTTCCTTGGAGTTGCACCATGTGTACTCTGCATCCCATCAACAAAAAATTATCTCTGTCTGCAAGTCCTGTGCTCACTCCTACAATGTTTTTCATTCTCCTGATGGAATCCCCCTACACTTGTGCATCCTCCTCTCCAGGTTTACTCTATTAAAGCCTGATGGGTGCATAGACACTGGGATTTTGTGTGCTGAGCACATCCACCTCACTGGAGTCCCTGCTGTTCTACTTTGCAGGATTTATGTCTCTCTCTGCTTCTTAACACTTAATTTCTTTTTAAGACAGGGACACCTGCCAGGAACAAGGAGGTGAGATGCCATTAGATCCACAAAATGCCCTCTGCTGATATAACAGGTTACTCAGTAATTACCCTGACTGAAATTTCCACCAAAAATGTAAAAGCCATGTGGACACTCGATAATGGAGTTTTCTGGAGTCAGTTCTTTCTTTGTTGGTTTGTTTTTCTTTTTTTACCCTGTTATACTAATATGATTGTATGGAAACTTTCCCAAAAAGTCAGATTTTCAACCCAGCAACTATTAATTGTTCAACACCACTCTCAGGAGTGGGAAACAGAATCCACTCACACGAACTTCTTTCAGCTGCAGAGTTCCACAAAGACATTCCCATGCAAAATGGGCTCCACCAAGCCAAGAACCAAGAGCTGGGGTTGTTTAGCCTGGAGAAAAGGAGACTCAGAGGTGACCTTATCATTCTCTACAACTTCCTGAAAGGTGGTTGTAGTCAGCTGGGGGTTGGTCTCTTTCTCCAAGCAACAACAGACAGAACAAGAGGACACAGCCTCAAGCTCTGTCAAGGGAAATATAGGTTGGATATCAGGAAAAAGTTTTTCATGGAAAGAGTGATAAAGTACGGGGATGGTCTGCCCAGGGAGGTGGTGGAGTCACCATCCATGGATGTGTTTAAACAAAGACTGGATGTGGCACTCGGTGCCATGGTTTAGTTGAGGTGTTAGAGCATGGGTTGGACTCGATGATCTTGAAGGTCTCTTCCAACCTAGAAATTCTGTGATTCTGTGATTCTGTGAATGACAATTTCTCTGCTTAGGAATAATCCATGGATTTTCTAAGGCCCATAGGTGGGGAAAGATGACCAGAGACAGCTGTTGACTTTGACAGGGCTTCCTTGGAGTTATTCCCATTGTGCTCAGCTGAGCCCTGCAGCCAACACCAGCCTGTGTGGCTCCAGCTTCCCTGCCCACCTCAGAGCTTGGAGTGGGGTGGGCTGAACAAGATACTGATGTTTGGTCCTGGTTAAGCATCTTCAGGGACAGGAACGCTGCTTGGGAGCTGGGGGACAAAATCAAGCACTCGCTCTGTGCAAGCAAAGTGAAACATCTGTTTATTGTTCCTTGGGGTTGATGTCCCAATGGAATTTGTCTCCTCTGGTAGATTGTTCCACCAGTCTTTCCCAGGTCAGCTTTGCTCTCCATGAGCACCAGGCAGTCTCTCAATGAAGAACTTTGCCAAGTCCCATTCCCTACACTGCTGTTCTGATTCCCCCACCTTGCTAAAACTAGCTAGCCAGTCACCAGAGTATTTTAGATCCCCTTAATCCCTCAAATCAGGGCAAACTGATAACACAACACCCTGGTGATGCAGGGCTAGAGAGGGAGCACCTGCCCTCAGCAGATGCTCCAGGAATAACCAAGAGGAACCAAATGTTCTCTGGAGCTGAGCAGATGCTGGTGAAGGCAGGAGAGTCAGCTGGGAGCTCCCTCGTGTCTGTGTCACACAAATGCTGCTGGGAGGAAAATTTCCTCTCTGAGAACAGACAGATCTCTGGGCAAAAGTCTTTTCTGCCACTGCCCACATGAGATCAGGACAGTTCTGAGTGTTGAACACCTCCAGTCTCATGGGCAGTTTAATGGTGATGGACAGAGCTCACTTGAGCACCCATTTGAAGCACTGACTGGAAAAATTAGGAAGGCAGAATCTTTCTACTCTTGGTTTTACTGCCTAATGAGACCACCTGCAAAATAAACTTAGCACTGAACTTCAGTGAAGGAAGCCCTTTGAAATCTTCAGCTTGTGACTGAAAAACACACTAATACCAGTTAAAGGAATACTGGGAAAGGGAAAAATACAAATCTGTTGTTGCTTCTTTGCATCTGCAACTTGACTGGGCTTCAGAGGCTCCATGGATGTTTCCTTCCAGCAGGTAAAATAAAGAGACAGGAAACCTGGTCCATTTTTAACTCTCAAAAAAGCATCACCAGCACACACAACATGCACCCCTACCACAGTCACAAGGTGGAGTCCACCCCAGAGCTCACCAATTACAAGTTTGCTCAAACACTACCTGGCCCAAGCCCTAAATACCTCTCTGTAGTCTTTAAAGAAAATCCCCTCAAACCTTTAAATCCACAGCAGATCCTTCCACAGCATTACAAACAAAACCCCAGGATAAAGAGTGGCATTACAGTGAAGGCTTTCTTCCTCGAGCCTGGCATTCCTTCCCTCATTGGTGTTCCTCCTTCAGGAGGGCTGAGGGGCTCTAAGGAGGCACTGGAGCCTTTCTCAAGAGCACTGCATGGATTTTGTAGAGGGCCAGCATGTGCTGGCAGTTCTAACCCAAGAGGGGTAAGGAAATGTTCCTAAGGGAGTAAGAGATTTTATTCTGCTCCTTTACTTGGGACTACCTGAGTATCTTGAGTTTCTAAAGCTTTCGTCCAGCACCACCCCTTCACATGGACCCAAAGCCCTCTTCTCATTTTTAGGGTTTTCATGTTTATCTTCAGGCACAGGCAGGTATTTGTAGAGGGAAGAGAAAAGCAATAATCCCTGCAGAGGTGTGTGCTTCCTCACCCGTTTTGACAGAATTTTAACAGCACAGGCTGTGCTTGTAGCTGGATCTCAAGCAGCAGCCACAGGTTACATCTCCCTGAGGGCAGGAACAGCTTCATTTTCCCCTGGTGTGAAGATCACAAAAGTGGCATAGGAACAGCTTAATCTGCCCCACTCGTTGTTGGAAGACAGCTGGGCCGGTCACGCTCAGAAAGGCACCATCAGTAGAAGAGAGATTTTTTTAAATTAATGAGTGTTCTATGAAATTGCACCATTAGAAAAAAACCCCTAAAACATCCCAAGATGCTAACTGATATAGCAAAAAATCTTGCTTTTATTTTTTTTTTCCCCAGATGAAAACAGAGAAGGAAAGTCACTTTAACACTGGGGAAACCTCCTGTTGGAGCATTATTTTTTAACAAAATATTTTGCTAGTTTTTGTTTGTGTTTATTTGCATTCCCATATATATATAGAGAGGACTTTTTTGGCCAAGTTCTAGTTATAGGGATAATTTTAAAGCACACATCCACATTTCCATTGAGAAACCTGGGAAAAATTGTGTGAAGCGACAGGATATTCCTCAGTGACTGACACTTCCTTGTGCATTAAATCAGTGAATTAAAGAGCTTCAGAAAATAGTACTTCATGAAGGAAGACAAGAAAACGAGGAGGAGAAGATAAAATAAATTAAGGGAAACACGTCCCCCATTTCCAAATGTATTGGGTCAGACTGGGATGGAGTTAGCCATCACAAACAGATCAATATTGGGTGTATTCCAGTTTAATGGATTAATAAAGTGACAAAATTTCCAAAATTTCATTATAAGCCTTCATAGAAAGATCAGAGATGTCATAAAATGTAATAAAATATAGACTATAAATAGACCAGGGACTCATAATATTTTATAATAATTTGGATTGGAAATGAACCTGTGATGCCTCCAGTGCAACCTCCCATTGAAAGTGAGTTGGGTTCAAGGTTAGGGGAGACAGCCCAAAATATTTCCCAGCTGAGTGTTGAGTATCTCCAGGGATGGTGATTTTCTTGTTTCATTTCCAGCTGGCTCCCTTTCCTCCTGATTTCCAAGGCAGGAGTTTATCAGTGTTTGACCCAGGCACAGAAACTTTGGGCACTCAGGTGTGGACATACCTTGGTGTCAGAACTGGAACTGTTCACACCCCTGAATATTATTGAGCTTCTCTCACATTTTTCTTCTCCAAAAGTCTCCAAACACTCCACTGATCCACAAATTATAACCACAGATTGCTGTCTAACCAACCATGGCTCTCCTTGGAAAGCATTTCCATTTCATTCCCTCTTTCCATAGCAGGAATCAGAAGAAAAATTTCAACCTCAGAAGTCCCATTTAGTATTTTTGACTCTTGGGTTGCTGTCCCAATCTCCAGACAGCATTTCTCATATAAAATACCTATAACAATCCTAAATCCAGTATATTAAGGCACTTAAAGAAGCTTAAAACCTTTGTTTAATCAGAAACAATAACCTGAAATAATACATAAAATAGTCTGCTCACACTGGTGGAATAAAGAAATGGATCCTGCCTCATTGTATGGAATTTGGACTTACCCACCAGTCAGTTAAGCTTATTTTATGATAAGAACATGAAAAGTAATGACAGAAAAGCTCAGTGATGCAGTGTGAAATTAGAAATGGTTTTACTTCATAAAAAAAAATAGTGGAAAAAAGTGCAAACTATAGTGATAATAAATTCTTCATTTAAAAGACCCATTCCCAACAAAGAACATTTATTTTCAGGAATGAAATTAGGCAGAGACAGCCAGATAAATATCTGCCTGTATAATTCCCTCCTGAACCATGTCTCACTCCAAATCTTAAAATGAGCCTTAAAAATTGCAGATGCATTTTCAGGGTTCAGAAAAAGTAACTTTTGTCTCAGGTGGTGGGGAGTTATGTCAAGTTGTTATTTAGAACTTCCTCTGGATCAAACCAGCTGTGGCAAACAGTTCTTGGAGGATCAGGAAAGAATCCAGCGATTCCTGGATCACTCCTGTGATGTTTCTTAGTGGACTCTCCCTGCAGGGTGGGGACCAGCAGCTGAAGGAAAGCAGTGTTGTTGAGATGGTCCTAGGGAACTGAAAGCTGATTTGGGTCCAAAAGGACAACACTGGGTGATGACAGCTGGGGAATGTGACAGTGGAAAAGCAAAGCAGGAAAAGAGCAATTGCTCTGGTGTGTGAAATGGAATTCCAAGGGCAGTAAATAAAATATACATCCCTCCAGGAAGTGGCCTTGGACCCTGCCCACCCAGAAGCTGATCTTGGACCCTCTCCTCTCCAGTTCCTCGTGCACAGACACAAAAGGAAACGAGCAGGTCTCTCAGCAGAGCCCCAGACCTCATGGTGTCTCTGGCTCGGATGCCTTTGTCCCTCCAGCAGCCAACTCAGCAGTTTTGCATCTCTCCCACATCCACTTTTGTCCATCCCAACACCAGGCTTCCAAATCTCTTATCTCCCTCACCTGCCCATTTATCCCACTGCTTTTCCATGCTTGTTCCTCCCCAAAACAGCCAAAATATTCCTTTCCCCTCCAATTCCTCCCCCTACATCATGCAAGGAGCCTCTTGTCTCCATCATTTCTTCACCCAAAACGTGGTGTTGAGGCTCTCCTGGGAGCCCTGGGACCAGCAGAGTCCTGGAATTGCTGCTCTGTGTAGGTATTGGGGTCTGTCAGCCCCACAATGTTTCTCTGTGCTCCTCTGTGTGCAGGGTAAAAGCCTTTAACCACAGGAGCTAAAAAGTCTCCTTAAAATCCATGGTCTCCTTATTTGCCCTCAGTTACTTCAAATGGCACTCCTGGCTCTTCAGATCTCTGTTTTGTTTTTTTTTTTCCAACAATGAAATTTCTCTCTGTCTCTCCCTCCCATTTTATTGACTGCCAGAGAAATACACATTAAGCCCAGTTCATTTACACACGAGGTCCTTGAGATATCTGTATTGCAGACTTCTCTGGGAAAATTGCCTGAAAGCTGCTTCAAAAAGCAAAACCACCCCCCTAAAACCCCAACTACCCAGACCTCCTGCTCTCAGAAATATTATTATTTTCTATATGTTCTCCTTGGTCTGCAGACAAGCACCACAGAGATGTTCAATTCCTTCATGCTGCCATCCATGTTTAGAGAAAGCTGCTTTCCTGATGAGGCTATAAATTATTTTATTCTTCAGCAAATGCTTATTTATTGACTTGCTTGCTCATGCATCAGAAATCCCCCCTGGTCTCTCCCTGGAGAAACAGACATCTCCTGCTTGTCATCATAGTAATTCCTTTTTAGGAAACCCTTTTTAGGAAACCTTTTTTAGATTTCAACAGCCCCAAACCCTCATCCCCCTTGGCCCTAAATGCCCACTTGTTCTTGCACATGGTGCTGGCAGTGGGAAGAAGCTGGGGAATGTATGATTAATCTCACATCCCACTTCTCACACAGAAATCAAGACGGTGTTGTTGCTGCCCACAGTCCTCTCTGCTGGAGTCAGACTGTGGCAACGAGCAAATAAAGTGGGGGCCACGTGCAGAAAAGTGCCTGGGGGTGGCCATGACAAGTCACAATCGAGGTCAAATGTCCAAGGAAATCCTTGACTCTTTCCTCCTGAACTGCAGTAGCTCCTCTAATGAAATAAAAATTCCTTTGGGAAAAAAAACCCCAAAAAACCAAACAAAAAAAACCCTTGAAAAAATCTCCAGCAGGATTTAGGACTGAGTATAAGCTTTGGGTAGAGCAACATCTAACCAAGTTTTAAGTACTTTTAGCTGTTATAGCTTTGGGGTGTTTTTTAAATGCTTTATCTACAGACTAGAATCTGGTGACGTATTTTTAAAAGTTCAGCCAGTGTAGGATAATTCATGGCCTTTCAAGAAAAAAAGGGACACAGCCAAATAATCACTCATTTAGCTAAATCCTCATTAAATGCTTGCTGCTCCTGGGCCTCAATGAGAGTCTAACACAACCCAAGCAGGAATCAGTGGATCAGGGAACAAAAACCAATTCTATTTTTAAATTGATAATTGAAATAAGGCATCTCAGGTGGTTTGGAGTGGTTTGAGGGGATCTGATATAAAACCTTTCTTCGTGCTGGTTACCCACAGCTCCACAGTCCCACCAGAGAGATGAACTTGGGGCAGCACTGTGTAAATCCTGTCTTTATATCAAGGGGAATGATAAATAAAAATGAACTGACTGGTAGGACTTATAGTGAATCTGCTTAAGGTTTTGAACCTTTTTTCACCTGATTCCTACTTATTGCCCATCAAATGCAACCAAACCCTAAATGTCTCTGATTCCAGAGGATGCAAATGGCCAGGATTTAATGTGTTTTCATTTTGCAGATCCCCATTGCCTTTGATTTGCCTCCTCTCTGGACTTTTCTCCTTCTTCACTCTGCTGTCGACCCCATGCCAGACTAATGCAAACGTGATTGGAATTTATTTATTCCTTCTAAAAAGTATCAGACCAGCACTGAAACCCATCTGGGCTCAGCCTGTGGCTCCACTGCTGACTTTCTGTGAGGGCTTGGCAGATCTCTCAGCTTTTCTCTTTATCAGCTTCCCCTTATCAGGTCTGCTGGCCAGGATTATGAGCCCTGTGAGATGGGAGACATCTCTCACTGCATTTCAGCCCCACATGGGACTGTGACCCTGATAAGAAATTTTTGTAGGGCACAAAATCCATTTTCTGCACCAATGGAAGCTGGTGGCCTAAGGGTGCAGATATTCCCCTCAGTGTGAATAACTCAAACCATTTACCTTGGGTCATTTCTCTCTTTTGGGCATGACATAACACAGGTCAGGAAGAAAAATTTTGGATTTCCTTGCAACAGAGGAGGGTTTGGATGGGATATTTGTCCTGATACTTCTTCAGAGGGAAATATGAGTGCTGTTTCATTTTCCATGGGACCACAGATGCTCTGAGTTTAGGATTGCCAGCAGTGTCTGTATGGGCTCTGTACTCATTAAATTCCCAGTATTATTGAATTTGGGGATTGTAGGGAAGCATCTCAGCCAGGTTTGAAAGACCTTGGCTTGACAGTGAGAGCTGACATCCCTCACAGGGGAGGACATCAACCTCCCTCACCACAACACTGCACCCTTTGGTTTTTGTTAGACCCCTGAGTTTAATTAAAACCTGTCTTTAAGCTCCATAATTTATGAGGTTTGTCTCCTTCAATCGGTGACACACGAAACCTGACGATGAAGCCTGGGAGAAATCATGAAGCAGGGGAAGGAGCAATCTAGGAAATAGCAGGGCTTTTTCTGCTGTAGATGCAACAAAACCACATATAAATCATAAAAAACCAAATAAGGCAGCACAGGATTGCAGATGTTGGCAAAGTGTGCACGTCCTTACAGCTTCACTGAGCTGGAGATGGATGCCAGCCCAAGGTGAGCTGCTTTTCTCCATTAAAACACAAAGCCTCTACTTTACACTCCTCTATTTTGCCTTTTTCTCTCTGTTACACAGTCAAATTAGCATCTCCTTTACTATTCTGAGTTACATTCACCACTTCAAGTTTAAAATATATGGGATAACTGTGCATTAAGTAGCTGTCTGTGCATACAAATATATATTATTATCGGAGATTCTTGTTTTTCAGCTTCAGTTTGCAAGCACTAAAATCAGCTGTACATCCCTCCTTCCTTAATTTGCATGTTTACTTGCAGTCTTACATCTTTTTTATTAAAATTTACTTCCAGATCACAGAACATTGGTTAACCACCAAGCTGCTTGTACTTAATAAATCATCTCAGCCTCTAACTGGAGATGTGTTTTTTCAAGCAGATTTTAGCCTTGCTGTTGAATTTTGTCTAATTAGCTGAATTCTGGTGTTTTTTAAAATGGAACAGAATAGAAGACAAGAGGAAAAAGCCTCAAGTTGTGCCCGGGGAGGTTCAGATTGGGTATTAGGAAAAATCTTTTTTTTTTTTTTTTTTTTTTTTTTTTTTTTTTTGCTGAAAGGGTGATCAGGCATTGGAACAGGGAAGTGATGGAATCAGCAACCCTGGAAATGTTGGAAAATTGTGTAGGTTTGGCACTTGGGGACATGGTTCAGCCATGGACTTGGCAGTGCTGGGTTAATGGTTGGAATTGGTGATCTTAGAGGGCTTTTCCAGTCTAAACAATTGTTTGATTCTGTGAATGGTGGGGTTTTAAGTTTGAACTTAGGAAAATGAGGGTTGAGCTGAGCTGACCATATTTACTCCAGAGGTTGCTTTTTAGAGCTGGCACTGAGATTACCAAACTCTTTCTCCCTCACTCAGGTGCATATGAGGCCTGATCCTACACCCAGGTGAGCTGTTCACATCCCAGAGAAAGGATTTTTCCAGAGATTTGTAAATTCCCTTCTGCAGAGAGCTGCTGGGCTTTCAAAGGTTTATTGTAAATCTTCCCTTCCTTCTCCTCCAACAGCCAATAATCCTCTTTCACTATGGATGGAAGCTTAACATTAGGGGGCTAAAAAAGATTAATTTTAACTTTTGAAACAAATCCACCTCTGATGGGGAGAGAGGCCAGCATATGCCTCACACTCTTCATGTAGAAGTTACCACTCAGACCACTTCCCTGAAATTCTCTCATATTTAGTCTTTCTCTTGCTCCTGTATTTATTTGTATTATCTTGCTCTCCTGTCTTTTAGTTTCAGGACACATTGACCTGAGAAGGCAATACAAGGGAGAAAACAGGTATTTAATAAAATACCATATTCCAAAGCTTGAAACAAAGAACACCCTGCTGCAGGAGTAATTTTTTTGCTAAACAGATGCAGCTGGGAAATGAGGCCCTATTATCAGGGATCACAGTTATTCCCTGCACAGTTTAGCAGCCACATTTGTCTTGACCTGATATTTCACATTTTATCCACGTCGTGCTGGGAATTCAGAAAAAAGGGTGAGAGGGGGAGAAATCCCTCTCCATGTTCACAGTTCATTATACATTCAAAATTCCTTTGAAAGCCTCTCACACTGAATAATAAGTTGCAGAGCTCTCCCAGTGCTCCCTGTCTCTGAGGCCACGGTACAAATCGTTTCCCAGTAATTATGGAGGAGGGGGAAAGAAAAAAAAAAAAGAAAGAAATTAAGTATACCAATTTGAAAACTCCAGAATGACCTTGGACAAACTTCTAAGGTTAGCCAGGAGGATCTCCTTGTTGTCCTAGACTGGATCCCACCTTTGTTATTCCTCAGAGGAATTGCCCAGTCTTTTCCCCAGTGTTTCTTACAAAGATGGAGCTGAAGAATTTGGTTTTTTGGGTTCAGCATATAATAAGCAGAACATACAGGATGTAATGGGGGAGTGGGGGAGTTTCTGGGGAGCTTCCTAAGCAGCATCTCCCACATGGATGGGTCCTTCCTCTGGTCCTGACCTACAAACTTCCATCCACCCATTGCTGCCTCCACAGTAGAGCCATGTGATGATCTACTTTGGCAGAAACAAAGAACCCCACACAAGAAGCAGAGCTGATTTCCAGGATCAGCACTGCCCCATCCAGGCAGAGCCATGGGATCCTCCTCCAGTTTTGGGGCTTACCAGAGGAGAGGGCTTGAATTCACNTTAATGCTGGACGTGGCAGTGCTGAGGGAGTGCTGCACTCAGTGATCTCAGGCAGCTTTTCCAACCTAAACGATTCTGAGTCCCTGATTGTAAATAATTGCTCTTGTAGTTTTAGGACAGAAGTTCTCCTTTGTTTTCTGGATGTTTCTCAAGGCAGGAGGACTCTTTGCTCCAGGCCCAGAAATGGGCACAGGGTGTTTTCACATAAAAAGGTCCATCCCTTTGATAAATCATTGGTAATGTCAGTAGATCTCCACAGCCAGACATGAACTGTCAAATGAAAAACTTCAATACTGGCCAGCACAAAAGTGTCTGGTCTCCTATTGTGGGTAAGGGAAGAACTGTACACAAGGGAACCAAAATGACACATTTGAAGGCGACAGAAAGGACCAATTTTCCATTTGGTGAACAGGTAGGTGCAGAAAACCAGCTGCAACAGGGGACACACAGGCCAGGAATAAAGGAAGGGATAAAGGAAGATTTAGGGAGGCACATAGGACATCCTGCAGTATGACAGCTATTGCATCTTTTTTTTTTTTTTTTTTTTTTTTTTTTTAAGCTGATACAGGAAATTGGAGGTTGGGTAATGAGATTGTGGGCATTTTCTGACATCCCAGGACAAGCCCTGGGCCCTACTCCCATGACAACTGGTGATGGTGCTTGAAGGAGGCTGGTGTAGCTGGGAAAACTACTCACTTCCCCCATATTCCCTTACCTGTGACCCTGGAACACCCAAGGCAGAGCTTGCCCCATCCCTTCCATGCTCACCTTGGTGGTGCCAAGAGCTGGGCAAAAGCAGAAGCTCCTCACATGTGCCTGAAATCCAAGGAGCTCTTGGGATCCCACTGCAGTCCTGGGGCTCCTCTGCCAGGGCTGCAGCGGTCTCTCCCTGAATCCTGAGGATTCCCTCGGGTGCTGAGCAGCCTCACTGAGCTCACAGGAGCATGGAACTGTTCAAAATTCAGCTGTCAGTCACAGCAGGCGACTCAGAGGGAGGGAAATACCCATTGTCACATGGACATAAAGCAGGAAAGTCAAGGCAGAGGCTGTGCCAGACCAGAGGCAAAGAGGGCACCCAGCGGTGGGGCTCAGCACCTCCTGCTTTTCCAGGCAACCCTCACTTCTCATATTCCACCTTCACTGTTTCCCCCACCATCCCACTTTGAGCTGCTTTGTGTGACATCCTTTCTGATGGTTTGACATCCTTCCTGGTGATTGATTCGAGCTATTCTTATTTCATCAAATTAAAGGAGACAGAAAATACAACAAGAATTAACCATCGCTCCTTGCAGGAGGCTAAAAGAGGCTTCCTGTAGAAACCTATGGAAAATAAGTGTATAAAGTCACTAAAGTGGGACATAAGACACATGGTGATTGACAAAGGGCTTTTGTTCTCTTTGGTACAACAAAGCCTTTCATTTTTTAAGCACAGAATAGTCAAATACCTCACAAATGTCGGCAGTGTTAAATTAATCTTCTGTTGTTTCCTTTCTTACTGTAGCTGCTGCTTTTTCAGGCCCAGGTGGCTCTGCCTTTTCCTCACTTTTAGATAAAACAAGAATCAACTGGATGAAGCCACCAGGTTTTAGAGACGAAGGGCAGGGTTCAGTTGTAAAGATAAAAACAATGTCACATTATTTGTCTTCAAGGGGAAAGAACAATCCTTGTCTCTGCTTAGCCTGGGCCTCCCAGTTCCAGTCAGGTGGCAATTGCTCCTTGGGGCTTCCCATGCCACGCTCAGCAGCCCCTGGGCTTGGATTTCTCTCTCCACTGCAAGGGAACCCACATTTCTAATTCTGACCATCCATTTTCAAGCCTTGTGGCAACTTCCAAGCACTCAAAGGAGAAAGTTTTGAACTTTTCAACGTTTTTGACGTCAAGGTTGAGAGGTGGAGAGGGACTGGAGATTGCTGTGTGGCACAAGAACAACCCATGACCTTCCAACTCGTGTGATAGCACCAATTACTTTATTATTTTCCTCCTTGGAATGATCTATTTTACACAGCAAATTGCTTCAGAATACTTATTTTCCAGAAACCTTGTGAGTAAATCTTATTTTTTAAAAGTCAGACAGGCATTTATGGACCTGGGCTCCAATGAATATCAAAGAGATATGAGACTCATTTCAGCACACTTTAATGTTTAAGTTTAAAGCTATATTTTATGGCATTAATTCCACCACTGAGATTGTTGCAGTTGTATTTTGCTCTGGGAGCATTCCCAGCAAGACCCAGTGGTTGCAGAGGCAGGGATGAATTATTTTCTGTGATGTAAATGGCACAGAATTGGGCTGCCTGTGTCCAAATTCATGTGTTTTTGTAAAAATCCGAGTCAATTACTGACATCCAAGTATTACAGTAATGACCAAGCATAGCAGGAAACAGAAAAATCATAGATTGAGTACAAAGAATCCATAAACAGCAAACCAATAATATTGTGGCATTATTTAAACAACGTACCAGAGTGAAAAACTGCAGCAAATGTATTTTGACCTTCGTCATGCATCAGTTCAGTCCAAAAGGAAACATTTTAAGTGTTTTTGTGTTAAATTTCACTTCTCCCTGGTGAGGGGAACAAAAATGCCAGCCAGTGAAATACTAAATCAACTGTGCTTCCAGAAGGCCATTTTTTAATAGAATAAATCATTAACTTTTCAAAGTAAAAGCTCGAATTATCTTAATTTTAGCCTTGATTTGGCTCAGTAAGAATAAATCAGGTATCCAGTGAGGACAAGTGGCAGGTAAGAGCTGAGCAGCACCAACAATAGCTCTGTAAGGACCTACATTTTCTCAGTTTAAGATCCAGGGATTTGACTGAGGCTGTGGACAAGCATGAAGTAACCATAAGGATCATCTCCCACCTCCAGCTACCATTAATCATCTCCAGTTTTGGCACCTCCTCACCCACCCACTCATCCCAGGACAGGGCTAAGCCATGGGAGATGCCTTCAGGGGGTGCCTCCCTCTCTTGAGTTGGCCTTAAAGAGCCTAAAGGGGCAGATCAGACCCCAGTCCTGGAATAACAGGGTGTGAGCCCACAATATCCCACTGTAAATTCAGATTTATTTCTACTGTTGCAATTTGCCGACCTCTTCCACTGATGCTCTGGGCCAGACCCTGCAGTGCTGCTCATCCCATCCCAGGAAAACCTGGCTGCTTACATCTGGAATTCTCTAATGCAAAGCTGGCACTGTGCATGTTTCAGCTCTGGGGATAAGCACAGAGAAGCAGGATTTTCATTTTAATTTTTTTTTTTTTTCCCAACCATCTGAAATGAAGAAGTGAAGAGGAAGTCAAAATTAATTTGAGCTCATTTGGAATCATTTCATTTGAACTGAAATTAAATGTTCCATTAATATAAGGGGATTAAACCAATTAGGTTTTGGGTCATTTTTCAATCTAAAGCACTGCTCTCAAAATGGAATAGCAGAATGTTTTGTTTAGCAAATCTGAGAGCAACACTTTGCTATTCATGCTTTTTTAAAAGACTTTTTCAGTCCGAAGTTATTTACCGAATTTGACCAAGAGCCAGACACAGCTTTAGTCTCTCTAAACTTTATTTTCCAATAAATTCACTGCCTAGTTTACTGAAGTATTTTCAAGACCTAAAGTCACTTCTCTCTTTCCTAACGCTCATAATAATTCTGGTTCATACAGAGCGTTACTGAAGCACTTAGAACCTGTTTATGAAAACATAAATGAGTTGTAAATTCACTGGATGCAGTGGCTTGGGAAAAGAGAAATAACACCAAAATAGCTCAGTGTTAATGCTCAGTATCCTCTGATGGATGTTAACTTACAACCAATCTGCTCCACCTCTGCGTTTCCTCGGGTGGAAAGGGTGAGCAGACCTTTTTTGCTCCCACACTTGATTTTCTCGAGGGCTATAAAATTGCAATTTATCTCCAGAATAAACCTAATTGCTGAAAAAAAAGAAAAAAAAAAAGATTTCTTAGTCACTTCTTTATCCCAGTTATTAATACTTCTTACTAAGCTGTCAGCTGCAGCCTGCTGAGCAATCAATAATTACGGCTCTCTTTACACATTCAACAAAAAGCCTCCATAATGAATGGCAGTAGCAAAGGTTGCTGTCACTTGAGAACTCCCCACAGAATTAGGTTTAAATATTGTAATTCCATCTGCTCCTTCTCCTGCTTATGCGTTTCTGTGGCTCGGGGTGATGTGCTGGAATCCAGGCAGTGACTTGTTATTGATGAGAGCAATTATGGGGAGGAAAAATATATTTCAATTCCTTTCTGGGATACTTTAATGAACACCAATGCAGGCAGAAAGAAAAAGATGTCCTAACGTTTTCATAAAGGCACAAAAGGAAATAGAAACAGTGCCTAAATTAGACAGTTGCCCATGGAGGTTATCTAATTAATATCAGTGATTTGTCCCAAAGCAGCTCACGCAGTAATTGCTGCTGAGTCCAGAAAGCCAAAGGGATTGCTCAGGGCTGAGCAATGCACAGGTGACTTCAATCTCTTGGAGATTTGAGTCATTCCTCCCTGCTCTGAAATCAAATCTTTTCACAGAAAAAGGAGCATCTATCTCAAGCTCAGGGGCTGTAGAAGGCACTGGGGTGCCTGGATTGCTGACATCCATCCATTTACAGAGAGGACTGATTGCATGGACCTGCCCTGAAGACAATACCTGTCAGTGAATGAAACCTCTCCCATCACTGCTCTCCTGATGCCAGCAAGTGAAAACTGACAGCTCCAACCATTAAAATCAGTCCACAACTACAGGGGAGTTAATAGTGCTGCCTGAAGTCACATCCTAATGACTTTTCCTAACTGGGAAATGTGTTCTGCAAAAAATCACATTGTTCTCAGTGACATTTGCACTGATCATTATTCATGAAAAAAAGGAGCATCTCTCTTCTATTTTCTGTTTTGTTCAGTACCACTTGTTTCCTGCTTTGCTCCAAGAAAGACCTCCAGGCACCTGTCTCACACTGCTTCATGTGGGGTCTGACCAGCCAAGAGCAGACAGGGCTCTTCCAAACCACATGGGAGAGGTCTGTGCCTTTGCCTCCCTATTTTTCATGTCAGATGGAGCAGATTCTAAATTAAACTTCTGAAGATTTCTGTTCTGAGGGGGGAATGAAGCTTGTCTGTGTCATCAGAGAGCAGCGCAGACAAACGGAACTGCGAGGTTTGGCCTCAGAAATGGTGGAGCTGTGTTGAAATTCCCTGCTCTAATATAAATGCTACCCAAATTGAACCCGTGCCTACCTGTGGTGGGACCACGATCCTGGGAGAGAGGCAGAGAAAGGAGCAGCCTGCTTTGCAGACAAGCCCTGGATAAAGCCCTGAAAACTAATTAAAGCCATGGCATAGTGCTGGAAATGGGTATGTGCTCTCTGAACAATGCAATTCCTTTATGGAAATAAGGATAATGGCTTTCTTATCCATTTTAAAGCAGCTGTGTAGAGCGGTGCACCCAGCAGGGAATGGGTGCATTCCCTGGGAATACAGTGGGGTAAGGAAATGAAGAGCAATAAGGATGAGCATCAAAATGAAATCTCTTGCAAAGAGCTTTTCCCCCCGAGTCCCTGCCACATCATCTGGCAAGTCACACATCACCAGTGCCATAGAGCCATGGCAGGGCCTGTGGAGTGACACCAGCAGAGAAATGGGGTGGTGGGGACAGAATCACAGAATAACAGAGTCACTGAATGGTTTTGGTCAGAAGATCATTAATTCCAACCCCCTGCCATGGGCAGGGACACCTCCCACTGGACCAGGTTGCTCAGAGCCCTGTGAACTTGTCCTTGAAGGCTTCCAGGGATGGGGAATCCACATCCTCCCTGTACAACCTGTTCCCAGAACATTTCACTGGCACAAGGGTGGCTCCATGGGGTCCTGTAGGTCAGCCAAGCCTCAGCCAAAATGGTTTAGTAAGAGCTGGAAGCCTCAGCATTGTCTTCTTGTGGCAATTAAAACTCCTGTAGTCAGAAGCACCTGCAATAAAATAGGGCAGGGTAAAGAATTTAAAAGCCATATTTTTGCTCGCACAGCTCAGCTTGAATACATTTACACTTTCAGAATTAAAGGCTTTTCATTTCTCGCCTAAGTTTTAGCATGTTTTCTGTGGTGAATTTATGGCTGTGAGATTGCCTCAGCTAAGAATTGCTGGGAGTGAAAAGCACAGCTCTCTATCCAGCCAGTGCCATGAATAATGTGTGCATGTGCTCTCACATAAACCCATGTGTGCTGTTGTCATTTTTGTACGTTCTGAGATTCATGGAATGCAAAATGCAATCCCTGAATGCTGGCAGTCCTCACCAAGAATAAAAATCCAAGAGTGAAAAATGGATGGGAATGTCAAAGAACAGGAAGATCTTTATCAGGAAACATGTTCAGGAAATACAGGTCGCTCACCTCTGAGGAGGTTTAATTTTAGGAACCCAGAATTATCACTCATTTTTCATCCTTAGAAGTTGCCTTTTTTTTTTTTTTTTTNAGTAAAGAACATGGAGAGATTCTGAGTTATCCTGTTGTCTTCAGCCAAGTCAAAGCAAATCTCTTCCCATAATCTGTAACCTCAGACCAATAATTTAATTTCTAAGTATGCTACATCTGAATAACTTCTTAACCCAACTGGTCTCGGTCTAGACATTTATGAAAACAGTAATTTTCAATCTGTAAAGCAGAGAGAGGGATTGTTCAGTCTTCCAGAGTGTCTTGGACACACAAAAACCACCCTCAAAAAAACCCATTCAGGCTCTCAGTTCCTGGTCAGGACCTCTCTCTAAGGATCTGCAGGGCTGAGGTTTGAGGCTTCAGTTATCTGAGGTTGAATAATGGGACTGTTCCTTCAGCAGTAGGATCCAGCTCTTGGGCAAGCAGGAGAGGATTGGGATTGGATGATCTTTAAGGTGCCTCCCAGCCCAAACCACCCTGTGATTCTGTGACACGGCCAGAACAGGAACAAACCACAATGGGAAGGGATTTCCTTCCTTTCTGGATTTTCTCTGTCTGGGCTAATATGTGAAATCTTCCTGTAGAGGGAACATGGTTTGGTCTGTAGGGGCTGGATGATGTGGGAAAACCAAGTGGGAAACACCAAGGATGATATCCAGGGAAAAGGCATACCAGGCTAAATCTTAGTTACACATCTCAGCTATTCTTGGTCACATCACAGTGTTTGACAGGAGACATGCAATGCAGCAAGTTTTTGGTTTTTTGTTTGTTTGGTTTTTTTTTCTTTAAACCAACAGCTTTCAAATTTCTGTGGAGAAACAACCAAGAGCTGTAAACGTGATGTATTTTCAGCAATTTTTGGTGAGGACATCAAATATGGCAGGACATTGTTAATATATATATTATACATAATATATTATATATTATGAATAATGTGTGGATATATTATGTATAATATATATTATACATATTATATAAAACATAACATTATGTCATAATAATATTTAATTATTTAATTTATTTATATTATGTATAATATAGATAATATATATTATACA